>LJIJ01001619.1:0-39872 GCA_001718145.1 Orchesella cincta
GCCGGACTGGCGCAAAAATGCCAATAGCAAAAAAACTACTCAACGTATAGAGCAAAAGTGGCATAGGCTGAAAGCCTGTACGATGTAGTTTAATGGACAATTTTTTTTATTTGTCAGTATGGATTTATATTGAAGAACTAAACGAATTTCCAAAGGTACTCAAAATCCCTTTTCCGAGTGTTTACTAATGGTCGTGGATATTTTAGAAATGACTATCAAATTAGAAATAAATTTTTAAGTGCTATTTGGTTAACTAAGTAAAAAATCATGCTATGGTAGCAGTTTTAATATTTATGTATAATGATTAAATCTAGGGAAAGTTGAATTTTTGGATTTTTCGTTACAAGCATTTTCCGATTTTGACCAAATTTGCACTTTTTAAACTGCTCAGTACGTGAAGCAAAACGAAATCTTAAGACTAAACGGGAACTTTTTTTGAAGAACTTGAGACGGTCTGTTTGATGGAACATGCAGTGTGTATGTATTATTTGGGTAGAGCAGCAATATAAATTGAAGCTCAGCCGACTAATCCACATATATTAGATTTTTGCAGTCTCACCCTTGTACTACCATACGCCCTCTCGACGTTTTTACTGTTGGTTTTGAATCTCTCCGTACTCACGATACTAGAGCATGAGCCGGAGAGGGGTCTAAACCTTTAACCTCTTGTGCACTGAAGGTTTGCCTCCAGCATCTAACCTGTTTACCATGAAAGCCTCGCACTTACCTAAGAAATGGAGACTTGTTTCCTTCTCCAAGAGACAGAATGGGCATATATCACTATCCGCCTTCCTATCTTATGGAGTGGGCTCTCAAATAGTAGAGTGCCCAACAACAACAACATGCAGTGTACTAAAATTGCAAATAACAGCTACGGCAATAGTAGAGTGAAACGTAAAAAAAAAAAAAAAACAGTTTTTGAGCTTCCCTTGGATATTAATATTAATTTTCAAGATAAGTACTTGCTGACAATAAATATATCTGTCCATTATACTACATCGAACAGGCTTTCAGCCTATGCCACTCTTGCTCCTATACGTTGAGTAGTTTTTGAAATATTTAAATTTTTGCGCAGTCCAGCCTTACTTAATACGTTGATCCTTATTTATTCTAAACAGGGGGTGTTATTCATCAAGCTAAGACAGTTGACGTGAGCATTCATTGCATTTAACTCTCAGCCCTGGGACAGCTAAATACTTTTGGAGATTTACTGAAGCATGTAAGGAAAATTGCAATATTTTTTCAGTCCCATTAACAAACCTAAGTTTATCAAAATTAGGTTTTTTAATTCATACATGTATTTGTAGCATATGAACCACGCATTAGAGAAGCTAATGGCAAAGGATGTCAGTTTCCGTCAGGGATTACCAAACGACTACATGTCTTTTATGGGAATTGCACATGAAAATACGACAGACAAAGAAAATTGCACAAAGAGAAAGACTTTCTCTAAGAAAATTGAACAGCTTGTGACGAAATTAGCTAAGGAGCCTGCAGACTTTGCGCTGACGCTATATGGGAAGAAATTCATTTGGGATCCCTGCCTCCATTCCTTTCATCAAAGGAAAGGGAAACTGTGTTGTTGAAGACGGAGAGTTTATGAAGAAGGAAGAGTGTTTAACCGTGTTGAATTCGGTCCTGAAGTTGAGGTTAAGCTCCTTCGGAAGAACTGTGTACGTCTTGTTGGAAGAAGGAGTGCTCCGCCTTTATTACTCAACTGAAAACTCTTTGGTATACCACGACGAGGAAGCTCAGTTTTTGGAACTAACAGTGGAACTAGCTCCTGCAATAAATCATCTTATCAGTCAATATCCAAACTTTACAAAGATAGAAGATTTACCATTAAGCTCTGATGACATAAGCCAGAAGGTATTAAAATATCGTTGCAACGGCATGCTAGTAAAATCTTGGCGTAAATCTTAATATGTAACAAATTTTACTTTTTCTGTACTCACAGATTCAAGTTATATCAGATTTGTGGGAGCGTTCCCTCATTTTCACTAAAGAGCCTTTTGGAACCGTGTGACGTTGATGAAGTAGACTCTGACGATATGAACGATGACGAGCAGGATGATGATGACGACATAGAAAGCGTTAATTTGTCAGATTTACCAGTAGAGAACGGAGAAGGTGACACTGATGGAAGTGATGAATCCGACGATGATTTCTACGACACATCAGCCTACGGTTTAGTAGATGATAGCGATGATGAGGATGGTGAAGGCAGTGAAGAATTCTCCAATGACGAAGTGGATGATGGCCAGGCAGACCAAGATGGCATTGTTGAATTCCCAGAGAGTGATGATGAAGAAGAGGAAGTCGATGATGTTGACAAGTTTTTTGAAATGGATGAGGATGACGATTCAAGCGTCGTTGAAGATTAATGTTTGTTTTGGCGTATAAAGATTATTATTATTTTAAGTGATGAAATACAAGTAATTATAAATTCGCATAAAAAATAAAGGTTTTATTAAATGTCTATTATTACAAATACTTCTGCGTAATTATCTTTTTCGTGAAATTGCATATTTGAGTACGTTATTGCTTTCACTTCCGTCCCTTGGGTATGTTTTCGCAAGTCAAATGTTTCACCGTATCCTACGGCAGAAATTTTAAAATTATCGCGATCGAAGGATGTGATGTTAATTTTCTGAAAGTTTGCACAATCAACAATAAAAATGTTAAGTTACTTTAACGGAACTACAATTAGTGGTATCAACTAATCAACTTACACGGGCAACAAAATACGGTTCAGCGTTGAAAAGGAATAGCCATTCGTCCAGGAAGCCGTACAATAAGGACAACATATCATGACCAGTTGCTTCAATTTGTTCCGATCCAAAGTTGTCTACTCGGTCCATGTCAGTAATGTATGCGAACATCCCCATCGCACATTGTTCGAACGCTTCTCCCAAATTTTCACCCCATGCGTGTATTCTATTGCAATAAGCAAAGTCCAATTAGTCATTTCTCCAATAACGACATTAAAGGATATTATATAGAAAGAACCTTACTGAACGTCCGCTGTATGATCCAGATCTACAAAATAAGATATTAAACAGCATAGCAGTTAGTAAAAGCATCAATGTATGTAATACTAACTATTTAGCTTTGAAAAATTGAATTTACATTCATATTTTATTGGAGGAAGCAGCTGAAGTTCTACTGCTGGGGTTTCTGTTGAAACATTTAAATCTTCTGGTTCACCTTCAAGATCTGCAACGTTGGGTTCTTCGTCATTACTCTTAAGGTTCCCCGCAGTTCTTATCGGATCCCCTGAATCCATTTTAAATCTGAAAGTCCAAATGTAAGTAAAACATGATAATAAATTTTCAAGATGAAAATGAAACAATACGATTATAAAGAGTACTTTAGTAGTATAACTATTTATCGCATTCACCCCAACCAACCTTTTCGCCTTTGGTGAAGACGATGGGGACGGAGACTGAAAGTTATTTTCGTTGCAAAACATTTGAATGGGGAAAGAGGATCCTTGGCTTCGTCTTTCACATGAAAAAGTAAAAATTGATGAAGATGAAAGGGGGTGTTAAATGCGCTCCGCTTTAGCTAAACTATTTTCAGAATCTGACTGATTCAAGTGTAATTATAACACCATACAAACTCATACAACACAAAGTACTAATGACTCACCATTCTTATCAAAACACTTCTAAACCATTCCTTATCAAATGCAGTTGGATTATCTTTTGGCCCACTTAATGACCAAAACACAAGGTGTAAAAGCTTATTTTCTCTTCACAACAGTTATCCTTATCGTTCCTTATCTGTACACATACAAGTTTGACAGTTTGATTATTATTATTTTAAACTTCAACGTGCATAATAAACCCACCAGTTAGTCAAAAGCAATCAGATCCTTTAGTTGGAAACACAAATATACACAACAGGTGAGTCAACTTTCGGTAAACAGAATTGTGAGCGCATAAGTGCATGTGCGTTCATACCGCCACCCACAGCTCGGCTGATGCAAGATAATATGCTTTACAGATGCAGACAATCCAAAAAGAACGAAGCGAATGAATTTTGATGCATTTATATCATAATGATCGAGTATATCGTCGATAAGGCATCGTGATTTTCACACTTTACTGTTATTTTGCCGTAAAATGCCTTTTGTAGGATAAGCTATCACTGTTTGCTGATTTCTACTATTGTCTATATCTTTTGACTGTATACATGCTTCTAATGGTGGACAAATTTCTTCCAACGGATTTTCATCAGTGACATTAGAACTTCCTGTGATGCTAGAATTGAGAGATGCTTCTTGTTGTACTTTTGCAACTGCTGTAGCGATAAGTGGCACAACTGGAGGAAGTTTGAGGATAAGGCTTTGACCCAGCCTCTTTTTTCTCTCGGGAACTAAACATTCCGACATTGCCCTTCTTGCAGTTATCAACACCTCGTCGGATTTTGATTGATTTAAAAGAGATAGAACCGGTAAAGCTGCTGGAATCAATAGTTCCGGTGAAGCAACTGTTACTACACCGGTGGTAGGGCTTGTCTTTACAGACACGTGTTTGCTGGGATTCAAGGAGTTTTGTTGTGAGGCTCCAATAATATTCGTGAAGTAGGCCCTAAATATTGGGGTAAACAGCAAAAAATGTTTAAGAATTCAAGAAAATTAATTGAACAATGAGAATTTCTAGTTACATTATGCTTTCATCACGAAATTCCTTTTGTTCCCTGAAAAACTTTCTCCTCCTTTCTCTATACAATTCCCTGGAGTCTGTGTGGTGGGCAAGGCAAGGCAAAGTCTTGTCATTTTTTACACTTTTTGGGGCAAGTTGAGATTGCACTGAACTCGCGTTGTTATTATTCATTTCCACTCTTGTATGTTCGTTTCCGGTATGAGCATAAGTTCTGTCAATATCATTGGTTATAAGATGACTACTGCCAATATTTATGATACTCGTTTGCTTAGATTTCCCAACGATTTTCGTGCGAAACATGCCAAAGAATCGCTTGAGAATGCCTTGCTTATTAGTCGGACTTTCTTTTGTAGACTTTTTAGCTCCCACTGTGAGGACTTTTTGGGAACTATTTGGTGATTTGGAAAGTAATGGAATAGTTTCCTCGCTTTGAGGGACTTCACTGCTGAGCTCACCAATATATTCTGGGAGCTCAGATGATTGAAGAGTTAAAGCATCTGATGACTTTTCTTCTACGTTTTCATTCTCCTGCGTAATAATCGCATTACAATCTGAATTTTTACTTTCATAGTCTTTCGTTTTTGAATGGTGGGACATGGAGTTTGGGATTTCCATCATTAGTGAATCTTGGAAAGAGTTCCTTTCTAAAATAAATTCCAGATTTTTCCACATTCTGAGTCAAAGAGATGAGCCACTCATGCTTTCTCCATTTTCATAAATTTGAGTTATACAAATTTCACCGTTGTCCTGTATCGCGTGAAAGCAATTTGCCTCTGAATAGTTTGATAGATTTTTTGCTGCTTCTTTGAAATTCATTCTTCTCACTTTCAAGGGCTTCTCTATCTTTGCAGCATTTGGCTCGAGTGAAGATGAATTACTTTTGCAGTTAACACGATTTCTTGACAAAAATCTTTGATAACAAGCTACCAAACTATTTTTTACACTTGCAAACAGTGACTTTGAAGACGTGACAGGATCTTCATCAATATTAAAATCCCGGTTTGTGAATGGAATCCTGCAAGTTACACCACATCAACCTCTGCAAAACTTTCATTAACATCCGAGTTTTTTTGCTGTCTCCTCTACACGCTTTCTACAGAGTTGATCGAAGGAACTTGAAAGCCTTAATTGGTTTATGTAAAAGTCTGACTTTGTTCTTTTCTGTCTTAATTGATTTGCTTTTGATATATGATGCCGTCTAGCATCCAAAACCGAGTGAAAGCTCGTGGAATACTTTAGTTGTGGGTTGGGCTGCATCAAAATTTCTTGTTGATCCACGTCGACATCAAAATCATCTTGTATTACGTCCGCATCCTCGTCATATTCCAGCAACCCATCCACTAAAACACATGACGTACTTTCTTTCCTACTTAAAATGGGGTCATTAGCAGGAAAAAGTGTTTCAATCTGTTTGCGACTTTCACGATAATTGTCATCTTCTTCTGTAACATCCTCAATGCGAGATTCAGAGTCAGTTGAAGCATCCATTCCATACATGTTGAAGTAAGGAATGTTAGCATAAGTGTAGTCAGTTCCAGATCCACTTCCTGAAAATGAGCTCTGCACAAATATTCTGTATGGTGGCGGATCAGGCTGATTGAGGGAGTCATTATCATATATCATTTCTCCTGACGGTGCAGACATTGCATTATTCCCGGTAGAATCGTCATAAACTGGTTGGAACATCCCAATATCAAAATTTGTCATGTTCATCATCGTGGAGTGCATTAAGGGCTTATGAAATGCAGTTTCGTCGAGTATTTCACAATATTGATCTTCAATCAATAGTTCTCTTTCACTGCCCAAACTTGATTTCAATAAACTTTCTGGCTTGTGTAAAGAACTTTGCGTAGAATTATCCTCCGTTAATCCCATATTACTGCCGAATGGATTGTAAATATAGTCCGACAATGTAGGATTCGAGGAAACAGAAAGGATTTCGCTTCGGTTTGTCAACTCGTTACAGATTTTGAAGATTCCAAATTTATTATCGATGTTTACACTATATGCTTCATTGTTGTTATTTTTGTTCATTGTTGGTTTATTTTCCGCTTCCAGTGGCTCTAATCTTTCTTCCTCATCCTTCTCATCTTCTTCGACTACTTCTTCTTCTCTCTGATGTATTTCTTCTTCCACTTCTTCCTCCTCATATTCATCAGAAGCATTCAACTTTCTCCTCTTTTCTGGTGGTGGATTTCGTTCCATTTCTTCTTGTTCCATTAAATTTACTTCCATGGAGGAGTCATAATCACTTTCTTTCAAAAATACTACTGAATACCTCTCGGAAATTTCTGAAAATCCATGAAGTCTATATACAGGTTTAAGAATTGGACGGGTGCCCAAGGTACTGAATCTATGCTGAGCAGAGAAACCGCTGAAACTAACTGATTTTATTTCTGGTTCTATTCGGTTTTGATTCATATCCTTTTCGTTTACTGTAATGTATTGGACTAGGTCAGACTGAATACTGTGGGACCAGTGGACGTAGTTGAGATAAAATTTTGAGGACGGGAACTGTTTTTCACTAATGACATGTTGTTTATCAATAACGCTATCAACGTGTATGAATTTTATTCCATTCAATGACGCCTCCTTAGATTTGCATTCCAGTGCATTCGCATTGAAGTCTCCGTATGCAAATTTGTGACATCCTTCGGAGGATTCGAATGTGCTGTCTACGCTTGCTTTTGATAGTCTATTAGGTAGAATAACTTGCATATTGTTTGATTCGTTCTCAATCGTAATGCTGTCTGAAATTTTTCTGGCAGGGCCTGTATTTTTAAAAAATGTCAAGAATGTTTATGCATGAATGAGGGAAACAGTATGCATATTACATGATAACTATGATAAGTCATCATCTCACTCAGTGATTTGATTTCAAGTGGCGATTGAGCACGTATGGTAGTAGCTTCAGGTTCCGGAGATAAGAGTCTACGCTGTTTTGCGGGAGAACCTAGAAAATCGAATGAACTAATTTTCTTGGAATTGGCTCTAAGAAACCTTGCGGTCGGATGATGGATAATTGTGCTATCAGTCTCTTCAAATTCAGGAACTTCATTGACATTGATGAACGCATATTTCAAAATATCTGTGTCCGAGCCCTCTGATTCTGTTTGTGACATGGAACGTGCTGTAAGTATTGTATCCATTTTTGGAATAGAAAGAATGACCGATTGTACGGATTGCAACAAAAGTAGACTTTAGTAGAAGTTTGGGGGCAATGTGATAACGATGACCTTGACCTAAGACCTGCCTTTTCTACTACGGGCGCAACTGCAATGGTTCATAAAATATTACAGGGACTCCTAGGTGATGCCTTAAGGTTAAGCACACAGGTCAATGAGATAAAAACATCAGGCAGGCCCTGCCTGGCAGGGCTATCATTTTACTTGCAGAGCGAAAGGGAAGAGACGGAAGTGCTTCTGGACCTTACTATTTACTCATGCGCCTCACATCAGTCTAAAAACTCTTAAAAGACAGATATTAAGTTAAATGCCAAGAATATGGATTATGAACTGCTGTGTGTGCATTCGAAAGAAATTCGTTTCTATTTTTCATTTTATTAATATTTTATTTTCAGAGGCTTCCACTTTCTCTGTAAGCAAGCCATGCTACATTTATGCAACAAATTAATTCACCATTACCATTCAACTTGTTTATGTCAATATTACTATAATGGCAATCTAAAAGACTGGATTCCCGTAAGGATTACGAGTATTATTGGGACATGTGACGTTTGGTGCAATCGGGTCCGCAAGACCAGTGGCCGTGCATCGAACGTAACACAAAAATCCGCCTCCGGATCCTTTGTAATCACTTCTGAACCTCAAAGTCAAGAAATCTGTTGTGGCTCGGTAGATTCCGATAGGAGTGTTATCTCCACAAAATCTACAAGAAAGTAGAAATGAAAAATGTGCGCATACTTTTAGAAGTAGGGAATTCAAAAAACGCGTACTTGTCATGAAAATGAAGGTGTCCAATTTTCAGGTAATCTTCCAGGCATCCTAAGGACGACGGGATGTCAAAACACGGACAGTATACCGATAAAGCGCAGCTATCCGACTATAATATTTAACAATACTATATTTTAATTGCTTTCACCACGTGTGAAAAGTAGTTAGCAAAGCATAAAGTTGAAAAACATCTTACAGTAAAGGTCCAAGTGCATGCGTCATTGTTGTAGTACTTTCCAATTCCAAAGTTAGTGCTTTGAATCTGAATCACGTAGTTTGGATGTACACGAATCGTACCACATCCAACACCATATTCTGCACAGTAATTTTCTTATGACTGCATGTGCATTGAATATTAGGTTGTTAATATTGTTATATGTAGGAATCAGATTGGATTCAATCCCATACCGTATGTTGCATTGGTGGATCCGTTCGAAATTTGACGAGATTCCCGAACGCCATCCTTAATAGACGCACTAAAAACGGTACCCTAGTTTTACCAAGCAAATCGGATCATGATTGTATCCATTTAGGCATGCAATTAAAAGTTATATTTGCAAGTTACCTGGAGTGTTGTCCAGATAGTGAACGCTGCAAAAACTACAGAAAAGAAATAATTTCCCATGCTTGCTGCCAAATGAAACTACTGAATATGGTTAACTACTAATTCTGATAATCCCTCATGGAGTAAGTTACTAGCGTGTGTTTGTGAATATCTTTGCAACTAGAAACTAGAACTAGGGGTTCATACATTTGCTAACTTAAAGTTTTGAAAATATCGAAAAGGTAATGTAAAGCCGTTTCTCATGAAGCTTGTTACATCGTCCATTCTGTTGTTTTATGATAAAAATGTAGGAATTATAGAGACGTCCAACTGTTTAATGCACCATTCAAAGGGTTACAGTAAATTACGGAGCAAATTCAGTATCACAATCCGGGGCGATGTGTGAAATGAGTCTTTATCGCATACAAATTACTACTTAGAGAGGTCATTATCATCTTTATTGCATTTAATGTCAATATGGGTATAAAAACCAGTAAAATATTGTTCATTATCAAACAACTGTAACGCATTTTCGTTCATTGTTTCTGGTGTAGAGATACACACGAGAGTAAACCATAATACCAACGCTTTTGGTAGTATGAAGATCAGTCACTGTTTATGTTTATCCAAGGTATTCCAACCAAACTAACAACTAACCTAATACATTTTACACTAATATACATTTGAAATCGCAATGGAAATAGTTTTCTTCGACAAGGACATAATGATCATAATCACATCATAAAGAAAGTTTAAGTTTAAAGCTACAACAAGGTGGGGCATTATAAGACCAATGCATAAGACAAGCGAGGACTATAAGGATGTCCGGTTGAAGTTGAACTAATTGAAAAATTAATATCAAAATGTTATCAATAATCTAATATACAAGTAGAATTTTTTCCTTAAATATAGTAAATTTTAACTAAACAATTAATTACGAGTATATTAATATTTACAGTAAATACAATGACAATAGTTTATAAATATGCATTAAATATTGCCTCAGCTATCATTTGTTCAGACGGGTAAACTACAAAAACAACAGTTCCAGGCTCATCGTATACTTTATATTGTCTCAGGGTAGCTTCGGGGACATCTTTTCCTCCAACAATGAAATCTTGATGATAGGCAAACGACGACACCTCCATGTCAATAATTTGAATAAGATCCAATCCAGTTTGTACAGCTGGAATTCCAGGGGCGCATCCTAAAGTCGTATGAGCACGAGACTCTGTAGGGTGAAAGTTGTCCTTTTGGGGTCGGAACTGAATCCCTGGGTAGAATGGATGGTTTAAGTCTTCAGGCTGCTCTTTCTTGGTGTAATAGTAGGGCTCATATGCAAAACCATGATTTTCTTGGTTTGGTAAAACGATACCATCAATTTCATTTGTTTCCTCAACCACTGCCTGCGCAGAGTTTTCACGAGTATCTTCACGAAATAGCTTCTGCTCTTCCGCAGTCAATTTTATTCGAATGCCATAAGTATTCTTGGTGAAAAATAATCCAACCAGATGCATTTTGTAAGGTCTGCCAAGATACTGTCCAATATCATGTAAGTACGAGGTGCATTGATCGGAAGAGTCATTACGACCGCAGAATTTAGCTGTTATATGATAATGCAAGTCTGGAAGCTGGGTGTCTGGATCCAAAGGCTTTGTATAAAATTCTAACGGATTTGTTACATTGCTCTCATGCATCAGATCATTAACAAATGTCTGGAATTGGGGGATTGTGTCGTATATTTCCATAAAATACTTTTTCCCAATTATGCTGATTGATTCAGCAATGCTTTCGTTGAAGAACCAGCCGTAAAATAACGGTTCCACAGATGTGTTATTGTCATGATGGGAAACTGGTTCAGAGAAAGTTGCAACAACTGAAGGGCCATCAAAATGGGGAGATCCGCTGACACTTTGAAAGTTGATGGAATGATGAAGCAGAATGAGTAAGATCTGCACAATAGAAACATTTTTAATAAATAATTATTATTGGTGCATAATGATACATATTAATGATAAGTGATGCTGCCAAAAGGCTGAAGGTTTTTACCAGAGTGCTCCATTTTCTTGTTAAAATGTGAATCTCCATTTTTCAAACTGTATTTTGAGGCAATAAACCACTTTTCAGTCAAGAAGAGTTCAGTTGTGGACGGGAGCACTTATAATATTGTATTTACATACTTCTAATGTTTCTGCTTTTAACCATTAAATTATGCATATATGTTTGATTCAGACAACAGTTGTGTATAAGACTGCGTATGAGATTATTGATGCACAAACTTGAACTTGAAGACAAAAATGACAACACATCCTCAGTCCTTTACTCTGATAGTTTGATGTTTGATGCCTGCTTGGTGACTGATTGATGCATGAAGAAAGTGGGAGATAGATCCTGGATATTATGTACATATCTAATATGTACTTTAGAGAGCTTGGTGTAAGAAAAGACGCGTATATACATTCATACAAAACTTTGTACATCATTTTAAGTAGATAAGAATTTATCTCTCACTGCCAGTCAGTCATAAATATGACATCCTTATGTGTCGTACGTATAAGTTCACCCTGTCTCTGCCTATCAGGCAGTAAAGTTTGTTCAGAACAAATGTCTCCAATATATTAGCTTGTATATATGTATCTTTATTATGAACTGCTAAAGTTTGAAATAATAACACTACTGGTCCATATATAGTCTATAAAACTAATCTACTCCTCATATACAAGTAACTATCCACTCCACGCAATAAATAATAAAAAAGGAGTATAGTACAACATCAGATTACTAACAAAGTAAAAAAGACAGTTATCTGAATGCATTTTAGCTTCCTGGTGCAGGAGAGTGAGATCTTGGCTCATGGTATTCATTAATATGTCGCAAGTGCTTTAAACGACACAGAGCCTGAGCACAGTTCAACCGACTGTTTTTGTTGGTGAGGCAAAATAAACCCAGCAACAGGTCGGGGTCCATTTCATCGCACATGAGGGACATGAGCTGTGTAACCTGAAATGCAAAACAAACTCATTTATTATCTAATAAATATGAAAAATATGGATTATCCTTATATCCTTATTCCATACCACTTGATGGGGAAGGGAAGTTAAAAGTGTCGTAGTTGGCGTTTTCATAGACAATTCTTCCAAAAATTGCAGTATAAATACAATTGCAGGAGTGGACTCATAAACATTATGCAGAACCTTGTAAAATTCTCCGTACAAGTCCTTCAACATTATTTGCAAATCGACGAGATTCTGTATGAAAAAGTGCAAATATAAATCCATCGAATTGTTAACTAGACAAATACTTTTCCAATCAATCTAATTACAATATATACCTCTTTCTGAAGACTTGTTGCTTCAAAAAGTTTCCGACGTTTGGACTGGGGTTCAGAGTCACTCTCGTCCTTTCTTTCCTCTTTTATCTTCAACGAGCTTGCATGATAGTAATACGATAAAATACAGTCAACCGACAATGAAACGAGAGCTTTGATCTGAGGTTCCATAAACGATGAGTCGCTGTAAAATAAATACAAACAATGCTGCGTCAACAAACAATATGGAACGGTCTATTGTGAAATTTCTTTACAAAAAAAACTTCTTCATACCTTGTCCAAAAATGTAACACGGTAGGTACAACTACTCTTACTAATGCTGCCGTACAGCTTTTCAGATCATAATGAAGTACGCCATAGAGAAGATCACAACGTTGTGCCAATTCTTGCGAATGCTGCAAGCGAAGCATTTCCTATAAAAAGTCGTTACAAAATGGCATTGAGCATTTTAAAAATCATAATTTTGTGTAAACAGAAAAGACCAAAGGTGAAGGTCAATATTTTCTTACCTCAACCATATTCTGGACAAAATAATGAGGACCACTCATTTGTAATAGGTGTTGCAAGTTCACAGTAGTTTCAACATCAATCAGTCCTCTCTTATTCATGCAAGCCCAACAGCTTTTGTATAATTCAGCAACTGGTTTGCTCTCAAAATTGCTGCAATGAAGAAAGAAATGTAAAATACCATTGCACACCATGTTTAAAAAAACTTGATGAAATTTGATGATTGGTTCTACTACATACTATGTTGGAGAATTCACTGGAGACTTGTCACTTGACTGAATGCAATTCATCATTCGTGATATAATTTGTGACATTAGGGCATTCCTGAAAAGTATTCATACAGAACTTACATCACAACCTTTTAACTTTTTGGAACATATTTATGATGTACAAAATCTTTACTAACCGTTCTTTAAAATGATCTTGATTATCGAAAGACATTACTGTAGAAGAGGTCAAAAAGTAATTTAGTATTTCCTTGGCCTTTGTCGACTTTTCTTCTGGATTTACCTGCAACAAACAACAGCAAGTTTTAAACATGACTTAACTAAGCATTTGAATTTGGATATGGGCAAAACCCAACTGACCTGTATATAGGCACATAACCAGGCAGAAATGCAAACTGGTATGGAACAAATCTTTGAACGAAACACATCCAGAATTCTCTTGACTTCATTAAATGTAGTACCATCGGATTCCCAAGCAGTTAATACTTCTTTAGTAACCCCAACTGAGTTGGCACAAATTTCATGCCAGAACACCAAGCTACGGAAGATGTACACAGCAAAAGTTAAGACTGTGATAGTAATCAAATCAAAACTAATTGTAAAAAGGACAACTTATACCTAGTTTTTAACTCTGTGTCACCCTGAATATACTGATTTAGCAACAAATCTACTTTGTTCGAGTCGCAACGGTTAATGATAACGTCTGGATTTTTTGCAACATGGTTTTCAACCATGCAGTCCTTGTACCATTCTTCAAAAAATGAGTCTGGTTCTTCAGATGACAATGCCTACAAAACATTCAATGATTTTCATGAAAGGTTAAAATGCGTATCTATAATTGCACCAGCATGCGCTAACAAACAGTTTCGTTTCTCTTACCTTTGGTCCGTGTAATTGCACAATATAGCAGAGCATCAAGAATGACAAATCAAATATAATTGCGCGAGTATTGGAAGCTTTGTTAAGTTCGCCACTAGCTTGCCGACTCAACTGGTTCAATTTAATTAATTTTGATGTAAACTGCTGAAGTCGGCCAGTAGTTGCAGCTGCTGTTATAATAACGTTGAATGTTTTCTCATTGCTCGAAATAACATCACACAAAACTCCCAAAATCGAATCCTAAAGTAAAGTTTTACATATAATTCTTAACTGTGCACTGACAAATGTACCTGTAATTTCAAAACAATTTCAACTTCGTGCCTACCTGATTTTTTTGGTAGTCTCCATCTAATGTTTTTAAAAGTGGCAAGAGTGTAGACTCGGCTCTGAGAATTACAGGAGAGCTTCCTGGAGTCGGTTTAATTGAAGAGCCTTTGGATGTCCTTCTATGATTTTTACAAAAAAAATTACAAAAAAATTAAAGTTTCATCTAAAAAGAATTGCAATGAAACTACAGTGCTTATAAGCATGGAAAATATGACTTACAATTTTAATAAAGATGCCTTATCAGTCTCGTTTATCAACCTTACATTCGCGAAACTTTTTAACAGAAATTCTAATGTGCAACAATGAAGCTTTGCGTCTGCTACATTCAAGCATGACTCATTCATTATGTACACTTCCAATCCTCTTAAAAATGCATCGTTTGTGGAATCTGTAAGCAATTGCAAATTACAATAGTAAAGTAATGAATTGCGAAGACGTGTGTATGTACTATATTAAGTTAGTTTCAGTTAGTTCTCATTTACCCAATAATTTTTCTCGGACGGTATTAACCAAAGATGGCAACTGCAGGAATGTGAATCCAATAAATGCAAGCTCCTGCTCTTTACCAAATGCATCCACTAACCCCATTAGCGCCGAATGTAGTATTTCAGAGTAAAAATTGACAAGGTCAACATTCTGTGATGATATAAAGTTATGCAATTAGTTTTGCCTTGTTGAACAGTTATGTAAAACCATAATAATGATATTTCAACCTGTAGTTGTTTAACGAGGATTAGTTCAGAAACAATCGCTGGAATATCCTGAGAGGATCTAAGAAGAGCTGCCTTCATGATTATTGCTTGTATAGATGGATTTCCTACTTTTGTTTGCAATCCATCAAATGACTTTTCCAACGGATGAGTTTTTGTCGTTTTCGGAACCCTCGGTTTGCTTAGTTTGTCGATTAGTCTGTAATAAATTTTTGGTGTGACTTGATTTACTACAATCATACCTACATAATTCGAACGAAACATGACTATAGACGCTTTATTTCTTTCTTACGATGTAACATGCGAAATTTCCCTTTGATTGTGTCCATCGACAAATTTATCAACCTCTTTTGACATCTTTATTATCTTCACATATGATTCTGAAAACGAAACAAAGACAACGATTTTTTAAACCACGCACTTAAGCTTTAATAGCTAAAAATGATCAATGTTAAAATACCTTCATCTTCTTTGTTGGCAACATTAATTAGATTAAAAAGATATGGATCGACTAAAAAGTAGTCCATCAAGTTTCTGCATTTCAAAACAATTTTAGAGTCCTCTGCTTCTGCTGGAAATTCTGTAATATCAGAAAGATTCTCCAGTGATGAGTACATGCAAGAAAGTAACCAGCAGACTACTGACTGAAGCGCTAACGCTAATTGAATACAGTCATCCTTCCCCTGGTTATCATTCAGAATTATGCGATCCTAGCAAAAATCACGTCAATTAACCTTGCCCTTTGAACATTTTATCACTACTCAAAACGCAGTATCAAGACTTAACATACTTTGATACTGCTCAAGAGATCCAACAAGCTGGCGACACAATGCAATTTGTGAAACGCATCGTACTTGCTGACGCTTAGCAAAACTGAGGCGGTGGTGACAATCTATTGATGAATTCAGAATTAAAATGTGAGACTATTCAAGAAATCTACAAAGTATGAAATGATAAATGAAAGACCTTAACTATGTAAGCTTTACCTGTGAATGTATAGAATGCATTAAATATGACAAAACTAACGAATTCGGCCCCGGCCCACTGAGAGCCTGCTGAAGAATACAATCTGCAAGAAAGGATCCATCCGCTGAATCATCGACGAGCTACAAATGATGAAAATTACTTATTAATATGCATTATTTTGTCACAGTTAACGCTTTTGACTAAAACTACCAACTACCAAACACTTTCAAATACCTTTCTTATGTTAATTCCCCACTGAACTTCTGTCCAACGCTCTCGCCAAGCTTTCATGATAAGGCTTTTTGCCTGGGCTTCCTGAGAAGTCCTCTGAACATCTCCAATGCCCAGAACCATCTTGTCAATTGATAAATTGAATTTTAAAAGCGTCCGAATGAGAACGACAACGAATAAATTTAAAGTTACTGAAACGTAGGATGCATCAATTTCAAACAGTGATGCACTTGAATATAGGGTTTGTTTGTAACGAACACTCTTAAAAACTACAATCAGAAGATATCAAAATGTTCGTTCACAGAAAGATAACAACGGTATCGGTGTTTCTGAAGTTTCTCATTTTGTGTTTGTCAACAATATCATAATCCGTCCGTGCATGATACACATCTCGCCTTCCCCAAACAAAGCTTATATGTATGCTCAAATGTGTATAAAATATGCACATCTTTTAAGCAATACCCGATCCGGATACACTAACTACCCCCCGTTTCATCCCCATAAATAATCATTGTTTGCAGGTCTGCTATACAAAAATCCGTATTATATGTAGATATTGTAAATCATATCAACACAAAAATTAAGACTAATGATGAATGACTCTTTGGCTAAATATTTTTATTCTGCAAATTGATAGATACCCGTTCACCTTTGCTTATTATGTACCTTTAGGTACATATTAAGAAGACTTTGTGTGTTGTCGTCTGTCGTCTGTCGTCTGTCGTCTGTCGTCCGTCTGTCTGTCAACACGATAACTTTCGAACCGTTTGACATTTTGAAATTCTGTTTTCACCAATCGATAGATAAGGTCAAAGCGGAGGATGAGTTCGAAGATGGGTTATCTGGGGTCACGGGAACAAGGTCAAAAGATAAGCGCAACGAAATTGATAAGCGTCACATATAGCTTATGATACATCATTCGAAAGGTATTGCTCTACGGATGATGAATATGCATGGCAAATTCAAATCATAGGTTTCGAACAGGGTCAAAGGTCACGATTAATGGTTCAAATGACCAACATGGCTTGTGATATACCATTCGAAAGCTACTGTAGTGCTGTTAATGAATATGCAGTGCAAATTGAAATCGGAACTTCTGGACAGGGTCAAAGGTCACAATAAGTTTTAAAAATGACCAACATAGCTTATGATATACCATTTGAAAGCTACTGCAGTGTTGTTTATAAATATCCATTGCAAGTTGATATTTGAACTTTCGGACACAGGTCAAAGGTCATGCACTTTCAAATGACACACTTAGGTGTGATATGTCATTCGAAAGCTGGTTTATTGAAGATTTCACTTAAAACACATTTTTATGTCCAAAGTACATCTGCTAAAGGTACATCGCTACATCTCGAATTGTCGGGTTTATATGAAATGTTGTTTTACAGAGATACAATTACGAATAATGTTTTAATCTTTAATAATTATTAATTGATGATCACTGAAATTGAGATGCTAAATTTAACAGTTCCCCCGGGGTTTGTTAACACACTTTCGTTGAGAGGTTTTGAATTTGTAATAATTCATTTCCTACTTTCTCTCAATTCTTGTTGAGATGCTTCTTGAAAAAATTATGCACCAATGCAATTGCCTGATCCGCTCGTTTCCTTTGATCTTCAACTTTCCAGTCACCTCTAGCTGCTGCAAAGCCATGAAACATGTCATCGAACCGATGATGCTCAGCGTTTTCCTCTCCCAACCTTTTCTTTACAATTTCATACAGAGGAAGCTGGAAATATCCAAGAATTTATGAGTATACAAATGTTAATCGACTGTTCTAGACATACGCAAGTGACAAACGGTTTAAAGAGCTCACCATATCAGGCTCATCTTTCGATGGACAGAATAAAACAGGTCCCTTGGCAGCTTCAGCGTCCGAAGTGTCCACAAATGCTGGGTGGAGTAAAGCAGCAGCCTTTATGTCATCTACCTCCGAAACACCCTTAATACTCATCTTACCACCCCAGCAAAATCCAAATATTCCAAATGAAACTGCCCCTTCCTTTTTATAATGTTCAATAACGTTCTGTAAATCCTTCTTGACCACATCATCCCAGGATCCAGTGGTAGACACAAAATTCATAATTTCAGAAGGACTGAAATTAGAACATACTTACATTAAAATGCTGTACTCAACAATTGGCATTATTCTACAATCATAATTCTTACTCTTTTGGAGGAAAGTTATCCAAGCTAAAGGGCTTTCCCCGAAAAAAATCAGGCATTGCCACACGAAAAATCCCACAAGAATTTAGCTGGTCAGCGAATTGCTTCGTGTTGGGGTGATAGCCAAAGATGTCATAAGCACAAATCAACACGATTTTGGGAGATTTGTTCTTTGTTTCGTAAATCTTCAAATCATCTCCAAGCGTAAATTCACTCCCCTGTGCTTGGTAATCCGATGACACGGGAGGGAGTGTGCAACAAGCTTCTGGGACAGACATTTCGAATTGCTTCCAAACACGAATGGACCTCCAGGTAAAACTTTCAGGAATATTTGTTGCTATAAAGTTGCTTCTTGAAGGAACGGGAGAGCTCTCTGAAATATGTTGTTGGATAGGTTGACAAAAATTCCAGTTAAAGCATCTAAAACCGTGTGGGGTAAGACTTCTGTGAAATTACACTTGTGTAAGCCGGCTTTTAGAGCTGCTCGTTCAAACAAATGCGACTAATCTGTTGTAATAAGGATGTACCTTATTTTGTGCTTTCAGCTTTGTAAACGCAACAACCTATTCTCTTCAGCAGATGAAATTTTTAGATGGGGATATAATGTATTTACCCGTTTGATGTGAGACTCTTTGGATACTTTAGTTAGTGTACCACACACGACCATATGACTTTGCTGACAAGAGAAACAGCAGAAAGTGCATGCTCCGTTTACAGGTAGCAAGAAGTATTGTAGGATGTTATCATCTTGAATTGAATACGACTAAAACGTTCATGGATTTGATGATCCCATCTGTTGTGACTAATTTTTTTACAACCTTGTGCAATAACACAATAGCTTATAACTGGATAAGTGGTTGTATTTTCTACTGGGAAGCAGCCTGGAGAAAGTACATTTGGTTGGGACTGTTGTTTTCACAATTTAAATAAGGTTTCTGCTTTGACAGTTGTAGTTGGTTTTCTCCGAGAGAAAGTGGTTGGTGGTGATAAGTGATTACAAATAAAGTATTGGCAATTGGTAAGTGTAAAAAAGGAAGGCATTGCTTAGCTTATAACTCTTCAATTTTATTCCAAAAAGTTCATTTTTTCATTCCCCTTTTTACAGAAGTTGGAAGTTTTTGTCAACTGACTGAAACAACAATGCCGTCCATCATTAGTAGCAAGGATACCGGTGTTTTTGCTCCACCTCGGTTTGCTGAGTATTTGCTTAGCGTGGCAGATAAGTATCCAACCCTTGGATTACCAACTTCAAACCGAAACCCTTTGGCACATCGTCCCATACGTTCAGCGAAACAACATGAGATAGACCTAGCAGAACACCGAAAAGTTCGCTTAGAAAGATCAAAACAATGGTACTTACAACCTTCGAGTTGTTAATCCTCTGAATAAAAAAACTGAACAGTTTTTAGATAAGCTTATTTCTTTTCTCCTGATGTAGTATTGAAGACTGGAATGAAGTCAAAAATTTCATATTGGATGAACTACCCGAGGTGAAGCTGACCGGTGCAAAAGCAGATTTTGATAAATTTTATGGGATTGCCAAAGATATTGCCATGTACTGTGATATTCCTGCCGACAACTTTCGTAAAAAAGTGGACTCTGTTGCAATTGTCTTTTTGCATTTTTTACTAAAAGATTATGATGAATATGAGTTCAAACCCTCTTGTCCCAGCCGGCAGTTTTTATCTAATGCAAAGGATTATTTTGGAAACATTGATGCATCATTGATGATCAGGGCAAACCAGGCATTTTCAAACATTGTCAGCAATTGGGTATGCGATGGAGAAACGAGAAATAAATGGGAAAGAAAAGTCGCCACAATTCGAAGTGGAGAAGATGTGAATGGAGATGTTTCTGATGACAAGTTATTTCCTTTTGGGAGAGTCCCAATTGATGGAATTGATCCTTTATCTGCTGGTGTCGAGCGAGATATGCGGGGCTTTGAATCACTTCAAGTATACGGCGAAAGCTATGCTAGTAGAAATCCTGCAGCTGAGAAGGAAAAAGTAGCTCAACTTTTTGCAAACGTTGAAACTAACAATCACTCTTCTACGAAACATGTTTCCTTTCCCGATTTATCCCCAACGCCATCCAGTTCCAAGGCAGAGCAAGAGCAAACCACTTGGGATAAAACGTATTTATTGAATTTGATTGGGAACGAAGACATTTTAGAAGCAATCATTGTCACCATAAATTCAGACAAGTCATCTGATGAAATCCAAGAACAGTTGTTTGATTTACTGGGATTTGAGCAGGTAGAGCTTATAACAAATCTACTGAGCAATAGAGATTCTATCAGGAAACAGCTAATAAGAGAAGAAGCACTGACACAAGCCGTCAGAAATCAGGTTAAAAATTCGAGATCTACCCAATCCCATCCTGTGATAGGAGTCAAGGTACAGTCAGCAGAAGAAAAGTTTTTGGAGAAAGTTTACCGAAAAGAAGAAAAGAAAGCGTTGAAAGGTGGCACCACAATTGGCGATCTGATACCCCAAGCCGAATTAAAAGTTGGTGAAAGCATGCTGGCGAAAATTCAGACCCACAATAATTCCCAAATGGCGAGAGCTTCTTCTGATAGTACTGCCATTGGAATTGAACTTGCTGGTGGAGATTTACCGAATGTATATGATAGCTATGCTGAAGCGAAACAAAAGTCTGGATTTATTTCTGGTGTTAAAATCGTTTTGCCAGATAACATTACTAGAAAAGACACCAAAGAGTACGAATCAGTTTCATTGCCTGCTGCAAAGGCGAACGTTCCAGAATTTATTGCAAGACGAGAACTAATGCCAATCACATCTTTGGACCCAATCGCCCAACAAGTTTTTAGAGGAATGAAAACCCTCAACCGCATACAAACCATTGTCTTTGAAACAGCGTACAAAACCAATGAAAATCTTTTGATTTGTGCACCAACGGGAGCAGGTAAAACCAACATTGCACTTCTGTCTGTTTTGCATTGTATATTCAGCAATATGGAAGGTGGAACCATTAAAAAGGATCAGTTCAAGGTATGGAACTTCCTCTAACGTGTTTATGCACATCAGACATCAGCTAATGTATGAATCTTTTATTTAATGGGATATTTAAAATGTGTTGGTTTTAAGATTGTGTATGTCGCTCCAATGAAAGCTTTAGCAGCGGAAATGACAGCTAACTTTTCGAAAAGACTGGCACCTTTAGGCATTCAAGTTAGAGAACTTACGGGAGATATGCAGTTGAGTAAATCCGAAATCATGCAGACACAAATGTTAGTCACAACTCCAGAGAAATGGGATGTAGTGACTCGAAAATCAACTGGTGATGTTGCTCTTACTCAGTTAGTCAAATTACTTATCATTGATGAAGTACACTTGCTTCATGGAGACAGAGGACCTGTTGTAGAATCGCTTGTAGCCAGAACCCTTCGACTGGTATAAACTAATTCAAAATATCGATTGTTATTTTTTCATTTCAATTTTATCTGGATGGAGTTTTGTAATATTTCTTTCTTTAAATTCAAAGGTTGAATCGTCTCAACGAATGATTAGAATAGTTGGATTATCGGCAACACTACCTAATTACAGAGATGTGGCACAGTTCCTTCGTGTAAATCCTCGCGTTGGTTTATTCTATTTCGATTCTCGCTTTAGACCTGTTCCCCTTGGTCAGACATTTATTGGAGTGAAAGCTCTGAGTATTTTGGAGCAGCACAGACAAATGGACGTTTGCTGTTACGATACGGTTTTGGATATGGTCAGGAAGGGTCATCAGGTATTGCTCAATTTAAAAATATGCTGGAAAATCTGATTGTATGCTGTCTATTTTATGACTGATGTTTTAACTAATAATTAATAAATATTTCAGGTTATGGTGTTTGTTCATGCCAGAAATGCTACCGTTAAAACAGCAGAAGTGCTTATTGAGCAGGCAATAAAGAGTGGCCAGATTGAAGTATTCAAGGTGAAGTCTGGAGATGAATCATACAGCGAATATGGAAAGGCTTTGAAATCGTTGGAGAAATCACGGAACAAAAAACTTGCCGAGCTGTTTAGTAATGGCTTCTGCATCCATCACGCTGGAATGTTAAGAAGTGATCGTAACATTGTTGAGAAACTTTTTTCAGATGGTCTTGTTAGGGTTCTATGCTGTACAGCTACGTAAGTTTTTTGTAACTTTAAAAATTCTAATCATTACAAGATATACTTACAATGACAATGTTTTGTTTTAAAATATATAGATTGGCATGGGGTGTAAACTTACCTGCGCATGCAGTTGTTATAAAGGTAAGTCCAACTTTTAAAATTGTACAGAGAATGTTTTTAATGACATGCCGTGGAGTGTCTGGTTTATATTTTGTGGATGTCTGTTTGATTGTAGGGAACGGAAATATACGACGCCAGTAAAGGTAGTTTTGTTGACCTTGGAATCTTGGATGTTCTCCAAATCTTTGGCAGAGCTGGTAGACCTCAATTTGACACTGAAGGTCATGGAACCATTATCACCACACATGACAAGTTGGCGCATTACCTGTCTCTACTAACCAATCAGTTCCCCATAGAAAGCAGTTTCATTAAGTTTTTGGCTGACAATCTTAATGCAGAAGTAATATATCAATGAGTAATGTCTTACATGAATCTCTGTATTATCTTTTGTTAAATGAGTTGCTTTTTATTATTTTCTCAAGGTTGCTCTCGGAACAGTAACAAACATTTCAGAGGCCGTCGAATGGTTAACATACACTTATTTGTACATCCGAATGAGAAGAAATCCACAGTTATATGGAACACAATACCTTGATGCCTTGGTACGATAGAGATATAATATAGCCATTTTTAGTTTAGCAAGGTGTGCTTAGTTTACACTTCCTATATCGGTTCTTATCTTATTCATCTAATGCAGGAGGATCCAAATCTTACGATTCGAAGACGCGATTTAGTTGTTGAATCTGCAAGAAGCTTGGAGGCTGCAAAAATGATTCGCTTTGATGAACGCACTGAGTATTTGTACTCTACAGGTATTATATTATAGCTTATTAGCAAATATGAGATTCTAACATTGTACTACAATTTGAATTCTGTTCGTAGATATTGGAAGAACTGCGAGTCATTTCTACATTAAATATGATACCATTGAAAACTTCAATGAGGTTGTCAGCCCTGTCATGAGCCCCGATATGATTTTGATGATGATATGCAAAGCTAGTGAATTTGAGCAGCTCAAAGTGAGAGATGAAGAACTGGACGAATTGGATATACTGAAGCGTGAATATTGTAATCTGAAAGTATGGGGTGGATCAGAAAATGTACATGGAAAAGTCAACATTTTGATCCAAACTTATATTGCAAGGGGACAGATACGCAGTTTCTCGTTGCAGTCTGATCAACAATATGTCATAACAGTATGATTTCAATTTTATCAAAAAGTCACGCTAATTAGCAATTCTTATGAATTTATGTGACACTTTAAATTATATTATTTTTTACAGAATGCCTCGAGAATATGCAGGGGATTTTTTGAAATGGTGCTTCGTGAAAACATTCCATTGTTAGCTGGCAGGTTGTTAGAGTTTAGTAAAATGCTAGATCAACAATTATGGACTGAATCACATCCACTTCATCAACACAAACTACTCAGCTATGAAATTGTGGAAAAACTCGAAAACAAAAGACTTACTATTGATATACTAAGAGATACGTCAGCCGATGAGATCGGTGACTGGATTTTCCATAGAAAAATGGGTGCTACAGTGAAAAGATGTGCCGAAGAGTTTCCTGCGTTAGATGTTAACGTCAATATACAACCAATTACAAGAAATGTCCTACGTATTTCATTAGCCATTCTTGGAAACTTTAAGTAAGTTTTGAAAGAATGAAATATTTATGGGAAGCTGTACATTTTTATAACCATATTTTTTCACTTTGTACGTTAATTAGGTGGAATGATCGACTGCATGGCAATGTATCTGAAAGTTTTTGGATATGGGTAGAAGATTCGGTTAATAATGTAATGTATCATCACGAATACTTTATAATCACGAAACGGCAAGTTATACGAAATGAACGCCAAGACTTGGTGTTCACTATTCCCATTACGGAACCGCTGCCTCCTCAGTACCTCATACGCATAGTGTCGGACAGATTTCTTGGCGCAAGCGATACAGTCCCAGTTTCGTTCCAACATCTTATTCTTCCTGAGCAACATCCACCGCATACTGACCTCTTAGATCTGGATCCCCTTCCAGTTACCGCTCTAAAGCAACCCCAGTTTGAAGCCCTCTATTCCTCGTTTTCTTATTTTAATCCAATACAGACGCAAATTTTCCACACCCTATATCACACTGATTCTAATTGTTTGGTCGGGGCACCAACGGGATCAGGAAAGACAATTGCAGCTGAAATTGCAATGTTCCGTGTATTCAACATTAATCCTGGTCGGAAGGTATAGTATAGCTACAAAATTTTAGCTAGACTACTTGTTTTGCTTTGCCTTCACGTTAATGAAACTTTTATGTATTTTTTAAGGTGGTGTATATTGCTCCACTGAAAGCTTTAGTTCGAGAAAGAATGAAAGATTGGACCGAAAGACTTGGTCGACGATTAAAAAAGAAAGTTGTTGAATTAACTGGTGATGTTACCCCGGATGTTCGAGCTATCTTAGAGTCTGATGTAATTGTTACGACTCCAGAAAAATGGGACGGCATCAGTAGAAGCTGGCAGACTAGAAGTTATGTTCAGGTAGCCAATTACTTTCATAATTCACCATAATACTTAATTCCAACGAACATATTTGTAACGCAAGGCTTATTTTTTTCGTAGGATGTTAGTTTGATAATTATTGATGAGATTCACTTGCTTGGAGAAGACAGAGGACCTGTATTAGAAGTTATTGTATCCCGTACAAATTACATCAGTCGGCACACACAGAGAGGGTTGAGAGTAATCGGTTTATCAACGGCTTTAGCCAACGCTAGAGATTTAGCTGATTGGTTGGGAATCAAGGGATTTGTTGGGTTATATAATTTCCGACCGTCAGTTCGTCCAGTCCCTATACAGGTTCATATACAAGGCTTCCCTGGTAAACATTATTGTCCTAGGATGGCAACTATGAATAAACCAACATTCCAGGTAACGGGTAGTTAGATTAACCATTTATTAGTTGAAAAAAGGTTCTTTAAAATATAGATATAAAGCTAACGCTAGCGTTTCTACACTTTTTAGTCCATTAAAGAACATTCCCCTTGTAAGCCAACCTTGGTCTTCGTATCATCTAGAAGACAGACCCGATTAACAGCCTTAGACCTTATAGCTTATTTGGCTGCTGAAGGAAATCCTAAACAGTGGCTTCACTTGGGTGATGGCGAGATGGACCTAATTATATCTGGTATCAAAGAACCTAATTTAAAGCTCACGCTAGCTTTTGGCATCGGGATCCATCACGCTGGTCTTCAGGATAGTGATAGAAAAACAGTAGAGGAGCTATTTGTAAACCAGAAAATCCAGGTATGCAATTGGGAGAGAATCAGACGTGCATTGATGAATAGTAACATTAAATTTCTAAGCTTGTGTTTTTGTGGTATAGGTACTCATTGCCACTGCTACATTAGCTTGGGGAGTAAATTTCCCAGCTCATTTAGTTGTGATTAAAGGAACAGAATTTTATGATGGAAAATCGCACCGATATGTTGATATGCCTATTACTGATGTACTACAAATGATGGGAAGAGCTGGAAGACCCCAATTCGACAATCATGGAGTAGCCGTAGTTCTAGTTCACGATCAAAAGAAAAACTTTTACAAGAAATTTTTATACGAACCATTTCCGGTAGAAAGCCAACTTCTTCAAGTTTTACCGGACCACTTAAACGCTGAGGTTGTTGCTGGAACAATATCTTCGACACAGGAGGCTGTGGACTATTTGACGTACACTTACTTTTTCAGAAGACTGCTGCAGAATCCTAGCTACTATGACTTAGATTCTAGTGAAACTGTTCATATTAATAAGTATTTATCCAATCTAATATCCAAGGCATTTGGAGTTTTAGAGTCTGCTACATGCATATATGTTCATGAGGTATGATATGACAGCGTTGTTTAGAGTTTTGACTGATCGTGAGCTATAAATGCATCAGTTAACTTCATTTACTTATATTTAGGATCTCCGCTCTGTTGAACCAACTTCTTTTGGCAGAATAGCGGCGTATTATTACCTCTCCCATCAAACAATGCAATTGTTCCGTGATAGGTTATCGTCCACTCTTTCACTACATGACCTACTCTTTGTGATGACAGATGCTTATGAATATGATCAGCTTCCAGTACGACACAATGAAGATTTGCTGAATGAAGAGCTAGCAAAGGATTGTCCTATTGAAGTAGCAGCTGGCACTTACAACTCACCTCATACAAAGGCACATTTACTGCTTCAGTGCCATTTCTCCAGATTGCAATTGCCATGTTCTGACTATTATACAGATTTGAAATCAGTACTAGACCAAGCAATAAGAATTTTACAGGTACTAAGCGAAAAATTATTGAGTTGTTATATAGCTTTAGATTTTTACTGACCAACCAACATGTTTCCCTTGTATTTTTTGCAGGCTATGATAGATGCCTGTGCAGAAAATGGATGGCTGGTTCCTACACTGCATTGTATTACTATTATCCAAATGATTGTTCAAGCTCGCTGGTTAGAGGTACGTCTTTAAGACAAGGCCGTTACATTATTAGCATTCTTTTCGAAGCAAAATAACAAGTTTTTACTTGTATTTATGACAGGATGAGCCATTCATGAGTCTTCCATATGTGGATGAAATGGCAGCAAATGAAATTATTCACAAATATAAATGCAATCAACTTCCCTTGTTGCAGTTGAAAACTAAAGATAGCACCGAGAATCTGTACAAATGCTTGTCTTTCCTCGAAACGCACCAATTCGAGACTGTAAGGAAGCTTACATTTTTATTGTATTTATTGTGGACTGCATGTAGCTTAAATTTTTTAAATTTCTTCAGGTATGCAAGGTTCTCAATGAGCTTCCAGAGATTTCTCTTGGCGTTAGTGTGCAATTCGATGGTCGCTGTATTGAAGTCCCATTGAGTAGAAATGGCAGACGAGAATATCTAGATCTTCCACCTAATAAAGAAATTGTTATCTTGCTTAGCATAACTAGACATAATCAACCTCCAAGGGATATGAAAGTGTTTGCCCCAAAGTTTTCAAAGGTAATAAATAATAACTGAAAATTGTAAGATTTAAACAATGTGAGTCAATAATGTGTATTTTCTGATTAGCCCAAAGACGAAGGTTGGTTTATGGTACTGGGTGATGTAGAATATCGTGATGTCATTGCTTTAAAGAGATTAGGTGGTGTACGAAAAAAAGCTCAGCAGCAGCTTTTGATTACAACTCCAAAAACAGAAGGTGATTGATTATATTGCAAATCTAAATCTGTAATATAGCTTTTGTTTCGACTTTTTAATCATGAGTTTACATTTTGTTCATTATTGTAGGAAGGAAAATTTACACCGGATATTTAATATCTGATGCGTATTTGGGATTGGACCAACAATACGAATTTTGCTTTAATATCACACACAAAGCAGTGTCGTCGGCTCCTCCAGGATTTTTTGCAGATAAAGATTTAGACTAGATTGGCACATGATTTATAAATTATTATTTCTGAATCTAATATTTAATTTTCTCACTAAGCCAAAGTATTTGCCTTACATCGATTTGTGTAATAAACAAATTTTTATTCGAAATTTTACGAAGCTGTCATTTAATTTGTTTTAACCGTCAAAACTTCAAAGACCGACCACTGTCAAGTGAAATGCGATTTCCTGGTTTAATTACGTCTAACCTACTTAGTAGTAAATCCATTTTACGATTTACTGCAGTCAAAGACGATTCCAGCACACCAACGCGTGTTTGAAGCCTACAATAACGTTATTTACTCTGCTTACTTCTAACCCAAAAAAAACTGTAATCGTATTTGTTATGTAAATGAAAATTACTGACTCTGATATTTCATGGTCCATTATGTTTTTCGAATTTTTTTCGTATTGCCTTCTATCCATCGGGTTGATATCGTTTGGTCTATTATCGGATGTATGATATCCTTCTAAACTGCCCAATACATGTTCCGCTTCCGCTTCATCAATGGGCCTATCCTCATCTAATTCATATCTGGTGAGGAACATTTCTACTTCGACATCTGAGTAATTGCAGCTAAAAGGAAATTACGTTCATGCTTTAGAGTTGCATGTATTCAAAACTTTTTCAACAATCTTGTATTTAATATAATTCTAAATTACTTTCGAAGGTTTTGTCGAAGTTCGTCATTAGCAATTATATGCTCCGTGTTTGCCAGTTTGGCCTTGTTCAATGCATCAAGTTTCCTGTTTCTGCAACCAAAGTTTCCGAACAAACTATTCATCCCTTGTCGAATGTAATCCGTTACTTCATACTCTTGAGCATGAGCGTTGGCTTCAGCCTTGACTTCACTATATGTGTCATTAATGATTGCTAAAGTAGAGGATAATAGCGTTCGAAAATGAATCATTCAGTAAGCATTCATATATATCAAGTAAATCTTTTCGGAGCTTGTACTTTCTTGGTTCTTACCAAGAAACATGTTGAGTAAGACAAAAAATACGAAGAATACGTAAGTGATGAAAAAGATTGGCCCAAGAACTCTGTTAGCAGACTCTATTGCACGGAAGTTGAAGTCGCCAAGAATACATCGCAGCAAGGTGAAAACAGTGTCATAGAAAGTTCGGAAATCTTCCACCTTCAATAGAGATTTGTGACATGGTTTCAAATTGTATTTATGGCTAACATTGGATGTCCATCATTATAATGCGACTTTACCTTTGAGCCAAACAGAAGGTAACCAAGCTGGGCAAACGCAAAAAAGACGATGAAAAACATGATTGCGAAGCCACCGATATCCGTTGCACACTAATTCAAATAAAATGAGTCTGCTTATAAAATTTATCAACTTTGTTACGACATTCACGAAAGAAATCAGTGTATATCTGTGTTCTTAAGCATACAATCATTGCGACTTACTCTTGACATGGTATTGGAAAGTTGTGCCATGGTTCTATTGATGGATATGTATTTGAATAATTTAATCCACGTCAGAAATACTAGCACAGCTACTGCGTTGTTGTATTGGTTTTCCCAGAAGCCTAGCCAATAAAAGTTTGCATAGCGATTCGGATCCCTGATTAGTTCTTCCAAATTGCGTTCGACTAGAATGTGTCTATAAATGCTGAAGCCAATACAGGTATATGAGATCTATAAGATAATACTACGGGTCAGACTTTCCCATCGTGTTTCAAATATTTAATACTATTTCTCTCAATAATCAGATACGTACCAATAGAATACATAAATCAAGATACGTCCAAAAGTCTGTCCAATAAACTTTACACTTTGCGCAAAGTGCTTCGAAAATTTCCTGAAGAGTGTAGTAGATAGTGAAAGCTATGAAAATGAACTCCAAAACAAGTATAAAGATCTCATAGGGAGTGGCATAGCGGATCAGTCTAATTGTTCGGATGCTCCATGACGTGATAAGACCTCCCGTTGCAGGAAACTCCCAAACTAATCTAATGTAGAAAAATGGGGCTATGTAAGACTTGAACCGAAAGCCTTAACATTGTGTTGTTAACAACATAAATGTTACGCAAATGGGCGTACTTAACAATGCAGAATAGATTCACATTTGCATTATACAAAGTAAAGTCCAAGAAAATGACACGAGTAGCCCTTGTAATCCATAGGTTGTTTTTCAACTCATTCATAATCTGAATAGTTTCTGCTTCATCGCTTCCTAAAACCTGAACGGCTCCACCACCGTGATAAGTTGCTAGTCTACCCCAGTGATTGTACCCGGTAAGAGCATCTTCTGATTGATACCTCCAGGCGTCCAGTGAACCCAAAGTAGGGCTAAATTCACCTGTTTCCTCATACTTTTCTTCATAAGGAGGGTAGCACTCCCGGAAGAGACGAACAAACTTATCAGATATTGGACATGGCTCTGTCGTAACTCGAAGCTACATTGAAAGCAGAGAGTAGTCATAAAGATAAAAATAAAGATTTTATGAAACAAGGAAGGTGAGAATTACCTGTCTCAGTCTTGGTCTTCCTAATAATCGATTCTCATGCAAAACACCTTGATGCTGAGGTGGAATTGCGTAAGAAGGATTGACGACCCCATACCAATACTTCCAATACAACCCTTTCACCATTGCCGTTTCTGCAAACTGAAAGTCATTATTATTACAGTGCATTTCGCTTACATTTTCCGCATACTTCGCAGACCATTCCATTCTTAGTATTTTCTAACCGCCCAAAAATCACTGATTTTAGAAGATGTTCGAAACGTAGTGGTTTCAGGTGGTCTAATTGTTGTGTCAAGGAACAAATTGGAAATCACATTGGAGTAATAATAGGAACTTGATATCGTCAACCCGTACGTTACTTCAAATGAAAATTGGTTACTATTAATAAATGATCTTATCGAAAATAGCAAATCAATGCAAGAATGTACGGTTTATAACTATTTTTACTCATGCACGTCACGGTGAGATAAACTGCATAAACAGCAAGCTCTGCCAAAGTGGTACGGATATATTCCTCTCTGTCATATTTTGAGACTAGGATTCTTGTTCCGAGAAAAGCTGATATGTAAGATAAGTAGTAATTTTATCAGTCGAATAGTAATAGTTATTACTATTATTACCGTCACCATCCATTATTTCGGGTAAGGTGAGAGATATATTTAATCATTCTCATATCACTTACGCATGCAAAACGATTGTATACTCGACGGCTGTCTGTCCATTTTATCCTTTGCTCTCAACTTGGCAGAAACTTCAGCCTTCCTTTGTGCTTTCTCCATCTCTCCGTACCCAAAATTGTTTTTACCTTGAGTTTGGCTATCACCATCTGCATTGGCACTCCTCTCCATGGCTGGTACGAAGCTCTGTTTATTTGTGGGGTAGGGTCTGCTTCCATCATCGCTTCCCATAATCAACACAACCTTCTCATTAGCGTGTAGCTGTACAATGTGTCAACTTTAACTGCATGTTACTCATATGACGAAAGCAAATAGTACAAGCACTTTCACGAGCACTGTGCCAAAAACGGATGTACGCCAATCAAAAACGCACGTTTCTTTTTAGAGTGCTTTTAGCTAGGAAAGTCCTTGCCATTTATGAAGGAAGGAAGACGGAAAAACGCTTTCACCAAGTTGGAACACTGGATAAATACCGATATAAACAGTGGTTCTGGATGTCCCTGGTAACACAACAGCAAAACAAAAATGCTTTTTTTCTTTGCACCACTAACTCACCTTGGGTAGGAGGATAATATACGAGCTGAGACTGAAGGTGTAGACTCGTTCTCAGCTCCCCCGGTGTAAAATATTCATAGGCAGTCAGCCATCCAACATGCCAGCATACATGCTTATTTTATGTTGCGACAAAGTCTTTAAAGAGGAAAAACACGGAAAAAGTTGTGTGTTTATATAATAAAATGAATGAAAAATACCTGGTATACATGCTAGAGCTGATAGAGCTCCCAAAGTTGAAATGAATTATGCACGAGGGATATGAGTGAAATTATTTGCTTTCCTTTGGGCACAACAACTACTGCTTTCATTTGTTTTTGGTCAGTTGAATCTCCACTCAACAATGTAACTCAACGTATATAGTTGATTGATTTTACTTATACTCTGAAGGATTTTCTGTTTTCTCAGTCAAGATTAGGAAGCTGATGTGAGCACATGTAAATGTGTTGCATTACCTTATACCTGTTTGACGCTGCAAGTGAAAGTAGTGGTGAAAGCTCATTTATCGGAACTGTTTTTCTTATTTGGGCAACAAAAGCTACAGGCTACAATTTTGCATGATGAGAAATGCCAACCTCCTTTTGTACCTTAATCTTGCCGGTGAAGTTTTCTATATTATTGTTCACCGCATGAAGTCTCAGAAAGTTAAAGAAGAGCATCAAGAGCGAGTTCGTAACGACATAGCCGTGGCTATTTGTCACACCACCGTCATACAAAACCTGCTCAAAGGGTCTTTACAAATTCTCAATTTGAAATTAGCTGATGTTCGAATCCTTATGGATCGAATTGTTCACTCGTCAATCATGACCGTAAATGCTTTCTCAATGGAAAAGGTAACTTGATCTTGACCTAATCTACAATCTTCTGTTTATGAGATTTATAAGTGACTCTTTCTAATGCTATTTTTGATTTCTATTTCAGCTTTTTGAACTAACGTTAATTGCAACAAAGTATCAGTACACTACATGCCAGTTTCCTTCGGATATTCTTCTAATTGCTTTAAATCATTTGGATACTATTAGAAAAGCAGTAACGGATACAACGGCAAAGACTTTGACAGAAAACCTTCACAACTTGCTCGTTGATAGGTTTAAGGATGTAGATGTACGCACCATGCAAACATACCGGTATCTTGTGTTGTCCTATTTGGCTGATGTCAAGTTGAAAATGACAAATTTGATAAGGTTAGGACTGCAAAAGACATCTGGAGAGTTTGTGAAGCCATTTCCTGATAAGGTCAAACGACCTGGTAAGCATAATTAAAATACACAGTGCAACCACATTTCCTTTCGACCTGACTAGTATGGCATATTGAACTATGTATTATGTATTACACACATTTCATGTTTAGAGCTGCATCGTTCAGGCCTGATTGAAGTTTACAAATGCCCAGACGAAGATGAAGTTTCAGAATTCAAATGTTTCTCTTGCGATTTACAATGCGAATGCAATGAACTTGACTCTGAAGAAACCTTGCGACGGCTGACTTCTGGAAAATGTCCGGTGAAAGTTCATGAGTCTTCGTACAGAGGAAAGGAAGTGCTTACCACAAGATTCAAACCAGAAGACCCTGAGCACAGTATGAATACAAGTGCCCCATTACGTACTACCTTGGCTTTAAATGGAGATCGAGGCATAATGCTGGGCTTGAGTATTTATGATATTCCAGGAAATTGTGATGACGGTGAGAGAAAGACCGCGTATATGATTGATCTTGAAAATATTTTTATTAAATGAAGCCTTTTCTCAAGAAGATTGATAAATAACTGACATGTTGTAGCACCTATTCGATCGGATGAGTCAGAAACTGATGAGGCTAAAGAGAACGAAGAGCCACCTCCGAGGGACTACAGCACAAACATTGGCGACTTCAATAATGACTATAAAGGATCTTCAGATATATACGCAACAAAAGGGCTTGATCTGTGCAGTATACTTCTGGGATGTGAACCAAACGATTCTGGGGATGTAAGCGATCGCTCTCTTGATTCTGGAGTTGCTGGAACCTCACATGCATATTCTGCGTCAGCTCTTGGTCTAGAAAGTGTGTTGGAAAATTTTCCATCCTTAGGATTTGGAAGTAGGACAAATGCTTTGAAGGGAGACGCAGTTGATGAGCAGCTCAACATGAATCCGAACTCTATAAATGTAATAAGATTTGATGCAAGATCTGATTCGACTGGAAGTAAAGCGGCCTTAGTAGCAATTGCTCAAGACTTTTTCGATCTAGAAGCAGAAGAAAAGGGAGAGAATGGAAAGTATAAAACTGCAATGGATGCCTTGTTGAATGATTTTGATATGCCTAATGAAGATGGTTGATATGCAGTTCTTATAAATCAAAATTATTTACAACTAGCACATGCGTACTTTAAATCAGTGACACAAATTGCTTTCACATTGGAAAAAGACCTATATGTTAGTTGTATAGGATGACTTATCTTTATAAATCCTGAATAATAAACTTATCATGTTACCCCATAACTAAGAGAAAATGTATCTACTATCAACTATGGAATTTCTTACTTGTATAATGAGCTTTGATAAGCAAGTCACTGGTATTCTATCAAGTGGACAGTTAAAAAGTCATTTGTTAACAGACACAATTATGTAAAGGTAGTAATCAAAGCGTTTCGCTAAAGTATCAAATCAACCCAAAAGTAATGTGAAAGCAAGCATGTATAGGTGAAAGTCCATAAGAAACAGTTGAGAGTACACCGATACGATATTAATTTTATTAGAGCAGAATGCCCTCAGGTGAACTACAATTAAATGCTTTTCACCCTTACATACATAACTTTAGAAACTTACAGTCAAACTGCGGTAGGTGGCATCAATGGATGAAAAGTGATATACACATATACTCATACCCATGCATAATTTTCCCAACTTGTTCACGAGCGAAAAGGCTGCTATCAGATAAAAATCCTATCATATTTACTAAGCACACGTACACTAAAAAACGTGCAACGATACACGTTGCTTCAACTATGCATCGAGATTTTGTAACGAGGAAAAAAGCAGTCGTATTTGATTTTTATGCCGTTTGTTGCTCGCTTTTTTGGCCACCAAGGCACGCATTGGCATATTCTCTGTATCTTTCTATCCTGTAGCTATCCTTGAGGTCTTCGCTATGCATGTGCCATGGATGGATCAATGAATATATACCTAAGGAATATGCAGACACAATGCTTACCTTATGTATAACGCTCACTTCAAAGGAATCAACTTATATGTATATATTCCTTTAGCTAACAAAGTTGGACTTTTGTATTTTCTCGATGTTTCCTCACCCTCTCTAGTTTTACTATGCACAAAAATATACTTTACTGGCGATTTGTAACTGTTGCAGAGATGCACACATACCTACCTACTCATCTAAACATTGGTATCAGTTAAAATTTGTTCCGAGTGGTTTAGGGAACGTCTGTTGTTTTCAGTATCTGCCCTCGATAAATAAATTTGTATTGTGATTTTACTGCAGATATTTTTACTGTAAATTTCACTTGTATCTTCTCATGTTATATAGTCATGTTTATCCTTGAGCTTTTAAATGAGGGGAATTAGATAGGGTTAGTAGAGATTGAAAGTGAGTTATTGTGCAATAGGACTACCAAAGCAAAAGCATCTGGTTCCTGGAATTTGAAGTGGTTGTGATTGTATTTTTATTAAGAATTTGACGGTAAGTTGGTACTGACAAATATTATATCATTTAATGAGGCTATTATGCATTGAGAATTATCTTTTGTTTTAAATGGCACGTGTATTTATGATCAAGTTATGAAATTTATTCTACGCCAGCTGTTGTTAGATATTGGTTTGTAATTATTAAATTCTTCTCATTTTTGTTACAGATAATGACTCCAAGATAGTTATAGAGAGGAGACAGTCTACTGGAACCAAAGCTAAACCGACGTGATCTGACAGGAAATGTGACCCGGAGTTTGTTGTGAGATTTAAGAGCGTTGAAGAAACGGGACTTATTCCAGCATTTACTTTCCTTCCTTAAAATCGTTCGTTGATCTCTTTCCCCTCCCGTCCTTTTACCTTTTACTCATTCGTTATCACAATCAGTAATCGTGGATTTAGTCAAAGGAGCGCTGAGCTATTTGCACAATATTTTCGTGGTATGTTAGGACGCATTTACTACACTAAATAATTTACTTAAAGATTACATAGATTAGTTGATTGTAGATAAATAGTCGGCCCTGAAGAAACCTCATGCGTTTCAATTTATAAGTACTTGATCTAAAATTATCCAGTAGTGTATTGTTTAATTGAGATAGGTCAAAGTCAAATGTGATTTACAGTGGTGGGTGGATGCGATATAGCATTCTATTACAAATTTGTTAGAATTAGTGCTCACGTACACCTTTAACACCAAAAGGTGCACTCGTATATGTAGTTTTTAAGAGAAGCACTTGAGTAGTTCGACAAAACTTATACTGCCAGGCGATGAGGCAGTATCTAAATTTGAAATTTTCGTGTACTTACCTTTTTCACATAATTTGCATTCAGAAATGATTCTGAAATCCAAAGTTAGCTTAACTGCAGATAGCTTTCTTAGTACGTACTAAAATTAAAATTAATTCATCTTCCAAAAGCTCGACTTTCTCTTGGCGAGTTTAAGCTTGAGCTGGCAATCTTTTCGTAAAGTAACTAGCATTAGATTTCTTGCATCAGTCTTAGTTCTAAATATCCAGTGAAAAATATATTTTTAATCTGCTGTATGGCATTACCGAATTCCTTAGAAATTTGCTTTTCGTGTGACTAGATGATAATGATACTATTAAGATTATATCCTGAAAATTCCAATTTCAGGCTGGGTAATGATTTCGTTGAATAACCTATCATAATAATACATTAAGCTCTCAAGACTTTTTCTGCAATTTCTTGATGCATGATTTTCGTAAATTAGTGTTTCTATAATATAGATATGTTATTCTTTAAAATGAAAAAAGTCTAGTCTAGTTCTAGTTGTAAAGTTATCGTGACCTTGATTATGACATGACATTATTGATTTGCATAGGCCTTTATTGTGATTACAAAAATAACTTGGCGATCGCCAAATTTTAGACTGATTTTCCAATATAAATCAGTTGTCTTTCTTATACAAATCTTCTTATAGTTTTGTGCATGTGCGTGGGGCCGATTAAGAATACCTAATCAGTTACGACTACCCATTCTCTTCCCTTGTCTTGATTGATATATATTGGTAAAAATCAAGTCCCGACGTTTTGTGTGTCTGCAACCTTTGAAACACAAAGGATTCAAGGTACTTCTCCTATCTCTTTGCTCTGCTGTTAAACGCACGTTAAGAATGACTAATTCTTACTACTTACCTACGCTTACCTGTTGGGACCACCAGAATATTTGGACATTTTATGTTGGTTCCAGGTTTTTTTAAAAAATGAGGTGGTAGATTACAATGTCAACCTGCTTTCGTATATTTGGCACTAAAGTTGTATTCTTCACTATCTTGCCACCATATAGGATTACTGGGCAAAAACTCGCTTTCGAAACGGATGGCATGAAAACGCTCATTTATTGTAGTACTATGGCTGTTAATACAAGCGCTTCTCCTATATACTAATGATTGTAGAAATTTTGTATAAACAGAAGAATATTCAAGGTATTCAAAGAAAATCAAAACCTGCCTAAAAGTGTGTAGTTGAAAAACATTGGTAATTCAGGCTTTGTGGAAAGAATGGTTTCAAGAGGTCGTGGGTTCAATGTAAATATTGTTAATAATAACTGTTGTGATGTTAGTAAATTGTATTAATATAGTTATGGTTAGATATTGAAAAAGTTTATGCTTTTACGTGTCCCTTTATTATTATTACCACATATCTAGAGAAAAAAGTCTTAAAATCAGATTTTACTAAATAATGTGCAATAGGTAATTTTAATGATTTGTTGGTGTTAACAGATGCCTAGAGGTAAAAGGAAGAAAGTAGCTTCACCATCATACGAAAGAAGCCGATCTCGTACTAGTTCCTCAGATCACCATCATCACAGAAAACGGAGAAGACATGAAAGTCCAAGCTCATCTCCAACAACACCGACTGATTCAGAAGTTTCGTCCCAAACTGCATCCAAAAGTCGTTCGCGATCTAAAGAGAAAGAAAGGGCCGTTAGTTCATCCGATGAGTCGTACCCTCGCAAGAAAAATCACAAAAGGTAAGATTTATAATCACTACTTGAATAGTAAGGTTAAAGCGTATTTTAAGTTCAATACATTTACATAAGAGAACAACGTTCACGCTCTCATCATTCACCCGAGCCATCGTAGTAATTATATTATTAGCATTGTTAATTTAGTATGGTCAGTGTCAGTGGTAAAATCCAATCGGAGTAATTTCCTATGACGCAACAGAACATGGGTTAACATTTCTAGAGTAATACATAATAGCTTCGGGACATAATACACATATTGTGTAGCACGGATCTATGGTACGCACACGGTGGTGCTGACGTTCAAACAATTGAATGGTGAGTGGGTTTGGAAGAGTTTTCAATTATTGTACTTACAAGCCAATAAATAATCGACAAAAGGCAGTAACAGGAATGAAGTACCTCTTAACAGCATTGATGAACAATAAACTTTAAATAAAAATTACTCCATTTCCTGTTTAGAGGGTGACGGATGACACAACCATTGCCAATACCATTTTTGCAAACAAAGTATGCAGATACAAGATGCAAGTGATGCATGTGACAGATCAAGCACGAAGTAACGATCTTCACTTGTACTTCAAGGTAAATTGGTGGCTAACAATAGTTTACGATTGATGTTTGACCTGCTCTTGACTGCAACACAGTCAATATTTGATTGTTAATGTCTTTTACGTGGACATTTATAAGCCGTGGAAAGTGCACAATACACCTTTTACTGAATGTAATTTGTTGGTTTAGTTAAAGGTCCGCTGCGCCTGTTACCCAATCAAGATCTAGTCGTTTTGGCATCTCCGATAGCAAGATATTATCTTTTCATTGCTATCTTTTGCGGTAGGTGTTCATCATTACTTTTTGAGCATACGACAATCTTCCCCGTTGTATAAGTTAATATATTATTGTTTATTACTGTCAATATGCAACTTTTTGCACTTACATCTGTACTGAATTTTTAAATGAGTGATATCAGTATCAAAACTTTGTGTGTTTTACTTTGTAGGAGCCTGAGTTGGGGTACTGACGGGTTTCCACTAAAGAAATCTCAAGCACTATCTTGCTGTTTTATACGAAACAAAACTTTATTAAATTTTATCAGAAGTGTAAACATTCAAATATTTTTAAAAATTAAATATTTCGACCAAATCGGGCAACTGACTATAGTGATTTCAGAACAGAATATTAAAAACCTGTATATTGGATTCTTAAAAGCCCTAATCCAGTATTCTAAAATTGATAAATTACGATTTACAAAAGTATTATTAAAAGACATTGGACCTCAATCAAAAGACAAGATTATACAACTTCTTTATGTCATGTACTACATATTTTTACTAAAACCTAGCCAGCCACCTGGCATTAACTGTTCGTCAAATTCATGATTTCCTGCATCTACTACTATAAATATCACTAATAACAGTAGTTTTATGCTATAGCTAACTACACATGGCATATTTAGTATCAACCAGCAATTGATTGTCATCTAAAATTGATTCATCTGCCCACACTACGTTTTAAATTCAGCTCATGAAGCTCTCTTGAGTCGCCATTTGACATTCATGTGTTTGTTTAAACTATTCTTAGTATGTGGACGTGAGTGGAAGTAGTGGAAATAATGAGATCCCCACGTTTAGTTCAGTGGGTTTTGCAATTACGTCGGCCCTTTTGTCAACAGTGTGGCGGACATCCACATAACATAGTATTTAATTTTTTAATACTGTACTAGGAACTACGATTGCGGAAATAGCGTGATCGGGCGAATTCATTAAAATGACTCTGCTTTACTGTTAACTCTGTTGAATGTCAGAATTGCTGCGTATTGAAGAGTTACCATTTTTGATAGCCTTGA
>LJIJ01001620.1:0-39869 GCA_001718145.1 Orchesella cincta
GTGAGACACTCAACCTTCTGCAATTATAGGTAGCGACAGTACATGGCATCACTTCTCTCATTTTTGAAAGCTGCTAGCACTGAAACAAACCGTGACAATTTCAGGTATCCAAGAAATGCACAGCTTGAAAATTTTCATGATCTTGATCACCAATAATTGACATGTACCGCATTCGCCGCAAATCCTAAATCCAAACTCATTATGTGTTATAGCTTCTTGAGGGTCACTGCCTGCTTGATTTTTGCTATACAATAGCCTGGACATGATTGATAAATATCTGACTAGCACAATCCCACCTGAAAATCACAGTTTGCCTGTCAACTTTGTGTAATTCTTTATAGAAAAGTTATGTGGAATACTGCGTTTAACGAGATTTCAACTTTGGAGGGAGACCTTTATCGACAGGTAGTCAACCAGCTACTTAATTGTATCTTGTACCATATTTTAGTTGTCCTATGTGATGTCAGTTTTTGTCACTCTCTTTTCTTGTTGTAGCTCAGGGAGTTCATGGAAAAACAAACAGAATATATGAGAAAGGTCAATGAGCTTTTGGACTCGATTTTGTCAGGTGAACGGGAACTGGACTTTTTCTTGTACAAAGCGGTTGAGGACAAGTACATTGGTGTGGAAGAAGAGCTCAATGACTTCAAAGTGAAGCTTGCTAAAGCCAGCCAGTACGTGGAAAAGGGAAGGATTGAATGGCTGGATGGATTCCTGGTAAACCAACTGAGGTTTGTCAAACTTTCAGAGCAGGAAAGGAAAGTAATTGTCAATAGATCCAAAGAAGGGGATAGGTAATAGATGTGTGGGAAATAATTTTTCTATGTCAAAAATTAATATATAGGTTGATTTGATTGCTAATGTTTTCAATTTGGGGCAATAGGGTGACTGCAAAAGCGAGATCGTTGCTTAACGAGTTGATGGGAGACTGGATCAGAACGGATCTGGAGCTCGGTTCAAGGACTGCGTTCGACGTGTTGAGACCTTCTTCGTGGAGAAAGCAAACAGGGCTAGCAGTACTTTTAATGCTTGAAGAGGAAGACTGCCAAGGCATTGAGAAAGAGAGCTCTGCGGACAATTAGAAAGTAAATACTTATGGTTTGGCTTTTTTTATTCACAGATAGTTGTTGTGAATGTTTTAACTTTTTTATTTATTATTTTCTTTTCAGGAAGACTGTTTCGTTCCGATTTAGAGCTGCAAAACTTCACAGCTCATCTCAGAAATAAGGTTTTTTTTGTAAAAATTTAGGATTATTATACCTACTATTCTTTTTTATATAAGCTGTCAACATATATATCAACTACTATATGCTTCTGTTCATCCTAAGTTTCCAAACGCGGTTAAAAAGGCAGCATAGATGAAAAACCTGTTTGTGCCGAGAAAAGTTGCTACTGTTACAACTCAGGTCCACAACTAACATTTTTCTACGGTTTATTTAAAATACAATATTAGTATGAATTGTGCTGCTCTATCTGTATCCGTCATCATAATCAAGGTTCTGTATCAAATGTAAGAATGATAAATGAATCAATTCAATTTAATTGCTGTGGAAGTAAAACATAATACTAATTGCTAAAAGAAAACTTACACGCACTGCTAAACCTTTTGCGTCAGGACGGGGTGTCCTTGGAGTTGTACCCCGTGGAAGTTGTCATGATATGTTCGTTGGTTCAATAGTTGTTTTAGTAGTAGTTTTTGTTGTCGGTTTAGCTCTGTTAGTACTTAAAGGTGGCTCAGTTTGGAGTGACGAGGTAGCGTTGTTCGCATCGATGGAGGTGGGAATGTGGTGGTCCCTGGCATTTTCGTGAAAGTTGGGTGGCATTTCATACCTTTGAGAGAATGAGTGTAGTGATATTTGATTCGATATGTGGTAGAATCTTCCTCCGTTTAAGGAACGTCTCCGAATCCGACGTTTCGCCTTGCCTCATTGCCATTCAGTTTGTTAATCACGTTCGCATTTTATACAAGCATTTATTTTCTAAAAATAGTTTCGATTGATCTCACATGACGACATTCAGCCGGTTCATGTTTCAAGATGTTCACGGGGTAGAAATGAGCAACAAATGCACGTTTTCGTTGTCCTCATCCGCCAATTTTGTTACATCAATACGTTCCGCCTCTTCCCAGACCAGCTGGGGAAGCACAACGGTTTTGGGGTACAAGCCAGTTCGGTTACGAATTATTTTCTGCCCAATCCTATGGCAGTTAGGTCGCTGTCACGTTTTACAGTTGATTGGAATGATAGGCAAAGACTGCTTCACTTTTCGGAGGTTCTGACCAAGCTCATATTACTTCTCAGCCTTTTCAAGCAGTGTTCTCACCCAGTTGTTGGCGTGCTTTGTTATCTGCATTATAATTCGATTCCACAACACTTCATTTGAACTTGATTTGGACATTTGAACATGGAATTCATTCATACAGAAATCTTATAAAAAACACCAACATCCGAGTGCAATCGTAAGGGGTTTGCACGATGGAAATTTCCACGACGGTTAACGTAAAAAGTGAGCTCTGTTTGGTGCCTTACCCTATAATTTTACCCTTTATTACCTCGGAAGAAAGAAACGAGGATAATAACGCAGCTACGAACTACAGCAATTTGCCTTCTCTCCTTTGTAAGCTTGAGAACACAATTAACTTTCAAATTACTGATTACAAATTAGCAGTAAATATCTTCAGAATTCATTAAAATCACTTTGTTCAAAACATTATAGTGCTGTGATTCCTTCCACTATAATTTTCATTTATGAAGGTGTTGGAATTCCATATGGTGTGGTTTATGAAGCTGAGGACACATAAAACGACATTATTGCATGCGAAGGTAAAAATTTTAATTTATGGATAGTAATTATGTTGACCATTGCTTGTCACTAAAATGCAGTATAAGAATGTTCAAATGAACAATTATTCATCACTCCATCCGATTTTCGTCTAAAAGTCTAATTTTTTTCGGTGTTGCCTGAACCATTTTGAAGGGGAGTCAATGCTCGTTTGATGTTACTGCGTTTATGTAATGTATGTATGTAGTGTCCCATATGACAAGTCCTAAAGTAGACAAACAGCTGAAGATAAGCTTAACTACTTCTAAATATCGGTTATGTTGATTCGCCTGCTTGTGTCAATGCGCCCCAATTAATGTTAGATGCCGGCATCTGTTCTCTGCTTCAGGAAGTCCGTGATCTGCGAACTGGGTTGCAATATGGTGCTTGTTTTATCGTTTTTAGCAGGGCTGTCTGCTTACATAGCATTTTTAATTTGCGAATAAAAATTTTGCGGAACACAAATCAGTAAAATTGAGAAGGGGTGAGCCATACCCTTTTTTCTACCTTCGTTCCAAAGTTCCTCATTACTTTCAATTCAAAGTCAGTGTATAAATTTTTCCTTATGGGAAATCTTTACGTAATTCTTACTGAAATACATCCCGACGGAATAACTAGAACCTACTTGTGTTCAGTTGTTCCTCTCATATCAACTGAAACTTGAAATTTTGATGGGGTATGTAACAAAGACATACTTAAATATTCATGAGAACATTTAAATCGGTAATCGCCATTCTAGCTTTACGGTTTTTCAAAAAAATCTGTCTAACTTTCAGCAAATTTGGAGGTTAAAAGTAATTTTTATTGAGACCTCGCACTATTGTACATTTCTCCAGCTAGATAAGATAACAACTTCTTCCCTGAGTGAGTGCTATCATCAACTATACTACGAGGACACACGAGCAGAATGTACAAGTTTATCATCGGTCACACTCAAAATCTGGACTGGGCTCATTAACTGTAAATGGAATGGCAGGTATGTAGACATGTCATACTAAACAAAAAACGCCATAAAGCATAAGCAGTCTTTATTTAAGTCGTCTTTCCCGTTCTCATGTAACATAAAATGCCACATTTTCTTCCAACAGTGACACCTATAAAAGATAATTTACTTAAATTTGCTAATAATATGAATAATACTTAACAATAAAAATTTTTAACACATATTTTTTTCTCCTATTTTTACAAAGATAAATCAACTCCTACATTCTTTCCAAAAAAAGATTAATTTCCAAGTTTTTAATTATCAACATCACGTGCGAATTGATTCCATAGTATAGCACCTCTATGGTTTGCCGACTATTCTTGATACATTTCAGAATTAAAGTTTTTAAGAACTTGAACTAATGGAGTTATTTCTAGCAAAAAAGTCGTTTTGAGAGGTTAATTCATTAAACTATTAAAGTTTTACACAATACCTATACATCGCCTTACGAAGTCTCTTCGTTTGTGTAATGCTTGAGGACTCATACTGCCGACGAATTTTTGAAAAATCAATTTCCTCCAGAAAATCCTATTCCTTCGTTTCATTAATCGTGAATATTCAAATTCATACAGAAGTTATCTAACATTCGCCATGCAGTTTCTCTAGCCTTGGTTTCAGATTACCAACTGCCCAAAATGTCAATTGCCATACTCAGTAACGCTTAATACAAATAGGATAAAACATAATTCTCATAATATTCGTGGCAGAAATCGCCTTAACACCTCGTAGATATTTAGTCATTTATGCGCTTACTTCTTGCGAAATCATTACAAAAGATTGCTAAAAGTTAAACAGGATCTAAAAAGGCAACCCTAAGTACTCTAAACTCAAAACACTCTTTCTATCTACGTTAACTTCCTATCTTAAAATTCCGCTAATCGTTGCTTCTTAATTTGTAGGATTCGTTAGCCTTTATGAAAAGTACATTATTTTAGTTTTATCAAAATAAATTGACACCTTATTTGCATTACACCAGTCGACGATACATTGCATCGTCTTTCAATTAGTTTCTCGTTATTTACTTCAATTGGTTCTCCATTACATATATAAATAAGATCGTCTGCACGTATAATAAAATGCCCTTACAGATTTTAATTTACCCTACAGATATTCATTGATGAACAGACTAAAAGCTAATGGTCCTTAGCAGAACCTTACAGATTCCTCTAGAGAAATCATAACACTTTCCGTCATGCTCAAAAACTGAATACGCGCGCTTACAAAGATTGTTATAGATAACCTCAACATACCGCGGCTCAAGTTTATATTCACACATTAATTTTTTAACTAAAATACTGTGATCAACAGAATCAAATGCTTTTTTCAAATCAATGAAGATTGCACCTACCTTCTGCTTTCTCTTATCAATACTAGCATATAAATCATTAATTAAAATAGTAAGAGCTGTGTGACATGATCTATCATTTCTATACGCATGCTGGTGTTCACTTAATTGTGATTCTACCCGAGTTTGCAGACGTATAGCTAGAAACTTTTTCAAAGATTTTACAGTAATCGGTGAGAAGCGATATTGGCGGTAGTTGCATGCTTTTTTATTTGAACCCTTCCCTTATACAATGGGTATACGAGCCTTTTTAAACATACTAGGCACCGCTTTGTTTGTTAAAATGAGAGTGAAAAGATTAACTAATATTCGTAGGAATACCAGCCCACACGGTTTCAATAATACTAAAGGACTGCTCTTGGAGGATTGTGCGACTTTTTGGACTTCACACTACTTAAGCAGTGTGAACTTCCCTCAGTGATATGTTCATCGGCTCAATGTGCCCAAGAGTTACTAGTGCTATAGTCAAACTTTTTCTGTTACTCAGAAATTTCCTGCTTAATATTTTTTGAGATTTCACTATCTTCTGGCTGAACTGTAAGCTCACTAGCTAGAATATCATAAATTTCGTTTTGTTGTAAACATTTTTCTTTCCTACTTCTAGATACATAAATTGGCTGTTTGTTTCTCTTTCTAAAATTGTTAGCTTATCCACAGTATCCCACGTGTGGTCAGACTTCAAAGATTCAGCGAATTGTTTTGAAATACTGCTTCTGTTCCACCTAGTCTGTGATTAACTAAATTTCTGGCTCTGTTATATTCCTTCTTTTTAAGACAGCATCAAATCTGTCACGTTTTACCATTAACTCCCTAATTTCACTTGTGAACCAAGGCGAAATTTTCCCTTTACAAATCTCTTTTTCAGTGGAGCATATTTATCAATGAGCTCTAAGAACTTTGTTATTGATTTTTGAGAATTTCCTGTCTACATTCCTATCTAAATGTTCACTGACAGAGCTTCACATTCAAATCTAATTGGAGTGTTTTAGAAGCTCTTTTTCACTCATCCCATGGGTACATTCTTCAAGTTCTATATTTTAACATTCTTGGTGGTATTTTCACCTTAACTTTCTTTCTTATTACAAAACAGAGTTGTGTCTGAGCCGGCGTGTGCGTAAAATGCCAGTATTACCATATAAAAAAACTTGTTGGTTACATAAATATGGTCGACAGACCTCCCTTTACATGTGTTAGCACCTGCAAGCATTTGTTACCATCCATATTCTGACCACTTCAAGGCAAAAGTTGTGAGTATTTTCATTAAATTCTACTTTTCACGTGTTTTTCAAGATCGATGTTGAAGTCTCCCAACATAACTTTCTCACATTTTTTCAAAAGATAATTTCTGATTCAATTCTCCGAAGATTTCTAAAAATTCCTTCATACATGAATTTGGAGTTCGATAGACAGAAACTACGATAATAGGACTAGATACCTTTGCGTCGAATCTTTACAATACATATTTCGATTCTATCGTTATTGGTATCGTAATCAATTACCTCGTATTCGTATTTCTCACTAATATAAATTAAGCGTACCACCTCCCTGGTCAACAGTTCTGTCCCTCCGCACCAATTTGGTATCCTTCAACTAGAAACATACTATCAGTATCCTATCTGCATCTAGTTTTGATTCTGTACAGATAAAAAGACTGCTATTCTGTCATACATTAATAGAGATTTTAGCTCATCAAACTTATTTCTAACACTATTCATATTCTGATGACATATTATTATCCCACGTTTTTTAAATCTTCTGGTGCTTGCGGTGGAAGTGTCCATTTTGAAGCCGTGAACGTTCTTGAGGGATATCTTGACCTTCTTCATTATAAATCTCGTTGAGCAGTGATGCGTCGAAATGAGACGAGTTTCTTTGCTCAGGTTCCTTCGGGGATTGGGGAGAGTCTTCTTCTGTTAATACCCAACGAATGTGACATTGGGTCTCTCCATAAAACTGTAAAGGAACATCATAAAAAGTATAAGGTCAGGTACATCATAATTGACCCTTGACATTGTTTCGCCACTCTAGTCTCTTCATTCGTCATTTGGTGTTGTGTATTGTCATTGTTCAACAATCATCCAGGCTTCCCTTCATGTTCATAAAAATGGAATAGACTTACAGGAGAGGAGTGACTTCAGGCCTCACACAAAGCGCACGGGCGCTGGCATACATTACGCTGGTATGCCAGCAGCTATGATCTTTTTATTACAGGTAGGACATCCTAGTAATGGTCGAGTCCAAATTCAAGGGGGCCCCAGGGTAACGTAGGCTGCTGCTGGTTAGATCTTCTCAGTTTGCGATCCAAATATTTTTCAAATTTAACAGTGACGCACTTAACTAGACAGTTAAAACTACTACAGAAGTTGAGAAGCCGTCAAAAACTTAACTACTAGGCGTAGTTGTCAAAATTAATTGGTCAAACTATTGACCTAGTAATAAAATTATTTAATAAAATACCAGCAGCACACACCTGGCTGCACCAACCTGCACCTTGACTCATTTTTAAGCGTAAGTAAATGACCCCAGCCCTGAGCATAATAACGGGGTTTCTTTTCTTTTGTGAAGTTTCTCACCACTTACAAGCAAGAGTTATGCTTTTCAGCTTGGGTTGTTAATTTGTAAATTCACCTGAAGGTTCCTTTCATTCTTATTATTGGTTTTACATAAGGTCCCCAATTGAATTTATTGATGGATCGTGACGTGACCTGAATATAAAAGCTGAAGCGTTTGACAACAAGAAGTGAAAGGTGTCATGCAAGAGTCGAAGCTCATTCACAGAATTTTGTGAACGTCCAACAAGCATGCAGGGAATCGTTTGTTACGAGCAAAGGAGTATAGCAGTATAGCTGAGAGCATACTCTCAATATCACCCACTTCTTTTTTCGGCCTTTTCCACATAAAATGAAGATATTGATGAAGCATTCCTTTTTGTATTGTGATGCGTGATGCAAATGTGACACTAATCCTTTTCTTTTATCATTGTGAGGCACACAATACGGTTATAAATGTGTTATGTCATCTGTCATGAAAGGCTTTAGGGTTGTAAATCGTTTTTAATATTTACAAGATTTACAAGACTGTGATTAAGTTGGCAATGCATAAAGGATTTATGGGTCTCTTCCACTGTCAATAAATGTAAACTATATGATTTAGCTCAATTCATTAGACCAGCAACAAAACATGGTGGTTTTCTGAGCGTTACTAAACTGGAAACTACGAACTGAAGTAGCACTGCACTTGGCTTATGCATAAGAACAGAAAGGGGTTTGTAGAATCTCGTTCAGCGCCAATTCATCGAGGTTTCAGATATAGTAAACAAACTATATCTGAAATCGTCACAACTCGTTGTAGGTATGTGTTCAGAAACATCAAATCTGTAAAAATAATCTTTGAACTTTAAAAACGTTCAAAGCTGATGGATAACCTTTATTTTCATCAACAGTAAAAACAATGGAAGCCAGTGTGACACTCAACCTTGAAATTATAGGCAGTGGAGTCATGGATCCACTTCTCACAATTTTTGGAAGCTGCTAGCACTGAAACCGACCGTGAACATTTTCAGGTATCGATACCTACGTATCCAAGAAATCCAAGCGTAAATTTTCACAGACGAGTACACGAGAGAAAAGTTGAGATTGGGAGTAATAAGTAAAATGCCATCGTTTTTGGAACTAAACAATGATCAAATTATTCGACAGGTGTGTAATATTTCTGTCCGTGCGTTAATGCATTACAATATGATATAAAACATGTTTTCCAATCGGAATTCAGTTACTACACGCAAATCTACTTAATTTTTCAGGTATCACTACGATTTTTATCGAATATGGTAGCTGATTCTGGATACGGAGTTGATGAAGTGATCAATTCAGGCCTGACGGACTTTATTGTATTTCACTTGTAGCAGGTTATTGGAAATTAATATGCATTTTTGCTTTGAACTTTTATATAATGAAAGAAACAAAATAGATAAAACCGTATTATTTGGGGATCAACCCATAATAAAAAGGAATGCGTGTGGACCATTGCGAATATTGGCCATAGGCGTCATTTGGCTGATGCTAAAGTTATGGATTCCCATTTTCCAAAATCTCTTGTCTGGGGAATTCCGAGGTGATGATGAAGTGAGTGTTGTTGCATTTTCCCCCGTTTTTGTTGATTTTGTGGAACATAATGTCGACTTTTGTGCAGTAATCGCCTTTTAATATTTTTTCTAGATTTCTGGGAAAATTAAAGAGACACTTGGTATGCTTGAAGTTTAAGATAAGTCATATTAAGTTGAATATACAATTGAGTTCACCTTGCATTTGCTTTAACTTTAACCCGTGTTCATGTATGATACTTCCTCATTATGTTGCATGTTGTCGTACCAGTTGTTTATTTTCAATGGCCCCAGCTAGTTGCTTTATTTGTAAAGAACCGTATATCGTGGTGAAGTTGGTTTATGCAATTGATAAAATAATTATAATAAACATTTAAATGAAATTGACCTGACGAAGGCATGTTCTAGTTATCTCATTTGTCATCAAACTAGGTTCTATGTTGAAGCGGTATACATAAATTCACATGTAAACATTTGCAACAAGTTTCATTGAAGCAGGAACAACCATAAGTAATACAAAGCTACTATATGTGGATCGTCATTTTATGTATGCGACATACAAAACTAAAGTTGCATAATACGAATGCATACCCTTTTGCAAAATGGTACAAACAACCACCTTCGCACGCTTCACATCTCGTTTTCGCAGCGTAGATGAAGACTCGCTTAGCGAAGCATCTAAAAACTGCTGCAGTCGTGTCAGTGCTCGCTTTGCTTTGCTTTCTTGGAACATTTCGAGACTGTCGAAATAAGGTTTTGATTAGTGACTTGTTATAATTGTATCACATTTAAAATATGAAGGTTCGAGCATATCTTTACCTTTGTGATAAGGTGAACCTTAGTTAGTTTGATTCACAAGTTTTATACAAAAATAGGAAATCAAACGTGATTTCCAGTGGAATATATGCTTACCGATGTGTAAGAATCAATTTCAAACCTACAGTGTTTTCAGTAGCTAGAAGTGAAGTGGACTCTTTGTTATAAGCTACAAGCTAGGAAGAATTAACATCATTTACTTCGAGCCCACAAAATATATAATTACTTATCTGTGTCTTTCCAAAACCATGGAGAAAATAAACAGGAAAAAATTAATTTCCAATTGAAAAATTTGCTATTTACAGTACCCTGAAACGTATGCATCCTAAGATCTCTCACAATTAGACACCAAAATAACTTAAATGCATTAACTTTTCTATTCCATTTTCCTGCATCAGATACCAAATTTAATGGGGTTTCTTGTGGTGTGCTGTTTAACTCGATTTCTTCAGCCGATTTTTTCACAGTACCCGAAAGTAACCCGCTCCATCGAAAATTAGCGTGCCAAAAGTTTGCATCCATTTGCAGTTTTCATAAATAATAACATTTAGTGAGATATTCTTTGTGGTATTTACTCTTCAGGCCTTCAGGGCATTGAAGACACCAAACCCAAGTGCTAAGTACCTGTGTTGACACCGCACAAGTAGAACATGGGGGCTGAATGGCATGGCATATCAAACCATATTGAAACGTCTTTCAACTGAAGCCAATGATTGAAATTAGATAATTTGATGGTTCATGTGGTACCAAAATTGAAGAAAAACCACAATAAAACAAATTCTACGGAAGAACTACAGTTCATTTAGTAGCACCTTCAAATGAGCTCCCAAATTTGTCAAATCAGCACCAGCCCTCAATGGGGTTGGGTACTAGTTTTCACTATAACTTTCGAAATCCGTGTGGCAAAAACGTCAGAGTAGGCTTAAAAGAAAGCCCGGAATCTGTTCAACACGATAAACATAACATTAAGTTAATATCTACCGAATTGTGGTCTTTGTGGGCCATGCAACGTCTGAAAAGTTGAGTGAAGTTGAATCTAGGTTTCACCCCCTTAGCCCAGCATCGAATACATAACTGTAACACAACTGCTTTTGTTAAATATCACATTAATTATGTGTAAATGAAGCGTGGTTATTGTTTTCGACATTAGACAGACGCTGGAAATTGAATTTAATTTCCTCAGAGCTCGTTATAAAATGGTGCCGAAATCGAGCTTCACAGGTATAAGGTTGTTCAGACGTTGCATGGCCCACAAAGACCACAATTCGGTAGATATTAACTTAATGTTATGTTTATCGTGTTGAACAGATTCCGGGCTTTCTTTTAAGCCTACTCTGACGTTTTTGCCACACGGATTTCGAAAGTTATAGTGAAAACTAGTACCCAACCCATTGAGGGCTGGTGCTGATTTGACAAATTTGGGAGCTCATTTGAAGGTGCTACTAAATGAACTGTAGTTCTTCCGTAGAATTTGTTTTATTGTGGTTTTTCTTCAATTTTGGTACCACATGAACCATCAAATTATCTAATTTCAATCATTGGCTTCAGTTGAAAGACGTTTCAATATGGTTTGATATGCCATGCCATTCAGCCCCCATGTTCTACTTGTGCGGTGTCAAAAAAGGTACTTAGCACTTGGGTTTGGTGTCTTCAATGCCCTGAAGGCCTGAAAGAGTAAATACCTCAAAAGAATCTCTCACTAAATGTTATTATTTATGAAAACTGCAAATGGATGCAAACTTTTGGCACGCTAATTTTCGATGGAGCGGTATACTTTCGGGTACTGTGAAAAATCGGCTGAAGATATCGAGTTGAGCAGCACACCACAAGAAACCCCACTAAATTTGGTACATGATGCCTGAAAGTTTAATGGAAAAAAATTTAATGCATACAAGTTATTTTGGTGTCTAAATATGAGAGATTTTAGGATGCATACTTTTGTCAGGCTACTGTAGCTTACTGTCAAAATATCATCATTCATCTTGAGAAAAAGAAAACCCAGAGAATCTATTTAAAAAAGCAGCCCTCTTCATGTACGGTAAAACACATCTTTCATTTCTTTCTGTTTGACATGTTTTTTGCATAATAATAATATAATCATTACTAGCCGTATATTGGTGTACGCGAAAAGGCAAAGAAATATGGAACATGAAATTAAGTCTCTGTCGCGCTAAACACACTCATACCCACTCAAAACGTTTTCTTCTTACATTAGACCACCACGATTCTATATATCATAATAAACAAGCTTTGTTTCTGTTAAAAAACATGAAGGTTTGTAAGAGATAAGACCGACTACGAAAACGTCAGCGCAGGAAGCAACTGCTTATAAGCATGCAGAAAATTAAGATATCCTTTGGTTTTTGTTTTGTAGATGTGTACACCACCATATGCGGCAGACGTAAAAAAAGATGACTCACAAAGACTGCATTAATTACCAACAAAGGAATTAACAGAATTACACGAGTCCACTTCAGCAGAAGATTTGTAGCATTACCCCTTGTTGTTAACAACTTGATACTACCAAAACAAAGACAATTATTGTGCTCTTGGTCGCAGTGTGTTGTGGACAACTGGTTTCTGGGAAATTGCTTCTTAATCTCCTTCTCAGTTAGTTTGTTGAAGATTATACAGAGAACTCACAATTGTGAACAAGCCAACAAAAATGAACATAATACCAAGTGTCAGCACCATCAAAATGGATGTTGGTCAATCAACACCAAAGCAAGAGCGCATCAGAAGACCCATGAATTCATTCATGCTTTGGTCTCACAACAGCGAAGGAAAATAGCTGACAAATGTTGGGACACTGGCAGCGAGAGAATTAGCAGCCGGCTGGGCAATCAATGGAAGCAATTAACAGAGGCAGAAAAGATGCCATTCATTGAAGAAGCGAAACAGCTAAGGTTTAAAAATATACTTGACTCGTCATAGCTGCATATTATGTCACTAAAATTGACTCTTTGTGTTGGTATAATTCACAACATAATGAGCTATTTGCAGTAACACGGTTTTTCTATGTATTATAGGGAACTGCATAAGAAGGAGCACCCAGACTACAAATATCAGAAAACTCCGAGACATCAACCACAGCAAGGACCATCCAAGAGAAAAATACAATCTGATAAATCCCATCAACGCTCCGCAAAAATGCCAGCTCATTTATTATCTGCTCGTCCACTCAATCTTCCCGTTACTTCCGCTGATAATGGGGTTTCAGTTAGTAGCAGAACTGCAGTGGCTGGTGGACGCCCACCCAGCGTTGTTAACTTCTCTCAACTCGTAACACATTATCTTTGCCTGTTTCTTATCCAAGATCTATACGCCCGTGCAGCCGCAGTCAGGCGAGCAAACGAAGCAATTTTATCAGCATCACTTGAGAATACTCGGATTCTGAATCAACAGCAACGACGTTTACCTTCATCGTCAGCGATGGAAAGGCCACTGACAATTCAAAGCCAGTCTTCCTCCAAACCAAAACGTAAAACGGCTCGCAACGCAATTCCTCCAAAAATATCGAATCAAGTGACTCACAATCAGAATCAACAAGGTGTAGGTAACCCAGTCCCATATTACCCCAATCCTATAGCTGCAGCCCTATATCATGGCTTATATCCTTCTCCCTATCTTTTTTCACTCTGGCTTGATGCCATTTCCTAGTCATCCTAATCATGAGTTATGTTTGTATGCTTAGTTAGCTAAACAAAACGTCGCTTTAGTAGTTGAACACTTTTTCTTCTTACGTAAATGATATGATACTAAAAGTACGTTGTTCTGAAAGATTGTTTTTGACTGAGTCATATCTAATGTTAATATTCCGACACATAATATTGTCGCAATTTTTATTCACGGACATTTGTTACACATTTGCAAAGTCTGTTTCCAGTATTGCAGTTACGTATACTATATAATATATTAGCTATATAATCCTCATTTTAGACAACATCATGTAACAATATCCTTATATTTATCAATGACGGCGTTATACACCATGCATTTTTACAAAGAAATACATTTCTGTAAGAAAGATTACAATTACGTATATTTTACTTGCACTGATTGTAATTTTGACACCCACTCATTTTCACTCACACATCTTCCTATATTAATACAATAAACATAGGGAAAACTTCCAGAAAAAAACTTTGACACGTGATTTTGCATTGACAGAAAATGCATTGAGCATAAAAAATTCATTTACAAAAGAAACAGTATTTTCTTTTCAACAAGCATCAATCTATTTTTTCATGACGTGATATGAATTTTTCATATTATAATAAGTTATATGAAGACTGCAACAAGAACTGTGTATTTAGTAAACTAAACCTGACGCTGTATAACTTCATTTTCATTTACATCTATCGCTTTCTGTTCTGCTCTTGTGTCGGAGACCCTTGCTGAAAGCCAGCGTCTTGGATGTTTGAACGTTTGCATGAGTAATCGATAGCCATGCGTTGTGGAGATTGACCTGTGGATTAAAAACAAACAATGGAATTTATTCACTTAATTTGAAATGTGTTTTTTATCTCAGAAGCTTTTCATTACTACTCTATTCTCACCTCGGCAATTTATGACATGCATTTTCATCTTATAGAATGGCCTTTCTTGTCCTACGAGTTTTTTCTTGTGGTTCGCAGCTAACTTGAATTTACAATAGCGACACATATAAACCAACTCTTCCACTGAACGCCCTTCAAAATATCTTAAGCAGGTCAATATTCCGAGTTTAGACCATCTTCCTCCTCGACATACTTTGTAGATAGTGCCATCGGTATCGACATTAGCCTGCTCAGAACCACCACCACGAGCAGCATTTACACCAGGTGCAGATTTCAAAGTGGGCATTGGTCTTAACATTTTTGCTGCAAGGTCACCATCCACGAAAGACTGTTTGGGTGGGAAAGCAATGCCAGTGGGTGTGTTCCTTTGGATTAACAACATTATGCATTCTTAGAAATTCATTGCTCTTAATTTCTGTTAAAATACCAAACTTTGTTCGATTTTGTTGATGCATGACTCACCTACTCTACAATTTTGAACGTGCAACTTCATCCTCTGATACGGTGTCACCTGTCCCTTCAGAAACCTGAAGGTTTTGTATACCACTGTGAATCGACAGCGACGGCACATATAAAACATCCTGTCTTTTTGTCCGTGAATCCCTCTAAAGCACTTTATGATGTCAACGTCATCATCCCCTTCAACATACTTCTTGGGGATGATTCCATACAGTTGGCCATCGGCTCCTACAATTTTCTCTTCCGCTCCAGTGATAGCATTCAGCGTTCCACTAACATTGTAGGATGTTTCCATTCTTGTGATTGTTGAAGGTTGTGCATGACTGCTGCAAGAATGGAAATGTGTTATTAAATTGCAACCGTTTTTATTTATGAAATCAGTAGTTTTATGTGTTTTCATACAGATGAACATGTTTGGTGCTGTTACGAAGTACATTGAACTGCCATTACCTGAGATTATCAACAGTTGGCTGCTGAAATGAAGGATCATTCACAATTTGGTTATGGTTGTTAGCTTCCCCTTTCGAATCAAGCTGGAAATTAGAAGGACAGTCCCACATTCCACCAGACGCGATGGCGTTTTTAATCTGTTGAAGGGACTGCATCTCAGGAATGACAATGGGCGGCGGAGGGGGTTGAGCAGTTGTTCGTGTTTCTGTCTTTTTCCCTTCTTCCAAGACGCCAAGGAGGGCTCGCTGCCGAAGTGACTCGAGTAAACCAACTCTAGTGTGGCAAAGGCTATCCATAGTTGAATCACATGTCCATAGCATGTTTATCACTTCAGAACACTCTCTGCACATGGGAAGTTGGAGCCTTGGACACGAAGGAGGGTTTAGACAGGGGCACATTGTGCTCAAGTTCAATTGTTGAAACAGATTGTGAAGAAATTGCCTCATTTTCACGTTTTCATTCAGAGTGTCACCGTTTTCTTCGCTAAACAAAAACATAGTTGGACACAGGCTGCACTTTGTGGTTCCAGAATTGAAAATAATATTCTTCTCTTCACCTGGTAGGCCACTTAGTGATGAGGGAAAGTCACTCATTGTAACAGTGAATAGGGATATCGAATCTGCTACTAATGAATAATTGTGTGCAACTTTTGATAGCTGATTCTGCAAAGTTATTTACTTGCTTCATGAACGGGTGAGTGAAAAGAGATGGCTAATTGCATGAAAAAGCAAGCACTAAGCTTAATAGAAGAATGCGCAATGAGGATGAGGAAAAAATATGTGATTAGCATACAGAAGGAAGCCGGAAAGGGTTATGAACCTTTAAGTATTCAAACCTAGGATTTTTAGTGGTTTTTATCTAATATCTCGTTTCTCCATCTCAATCATTCAGAAAGTAACTAGTGGGGTTGAGGATTGTGGCAGACGTTGGGAATGGGGTGCATTCTGCATCATGTTCTTCATTCCCTAAAAGTAGTCTGTGTATTTTAGTTTATTTTAGAACTTTTTTAACAAATGAATGGATTTGCATAAAAGGGATAAAATTGAATATTATCAAATGTCCATTAATGCTAATGTAAGGAGCACATACAACTTCCTACTACGCTTCTAACTTCTTTCTCCATTCGTTCAACGAGTTTACATACGCCACTATTACTCGTTATCTGTAAAAAAGGAAGACTAAAGAAGAATGAATATAATCAAGCAGCTCTGCTGCATCATAGAAGCAGTCATGAGTGATGAAAGAAAGGAGTAGGAAGGCAGGTATTATGTCATGTAGTCATATGCTAAGTACTGCATTGTCTCACTCGTGCTCGTTTGAGTTTGGTTAAGTGGTAAGTACAGATGAGGTCAAATGCTTCCCTCTGGCTGTGCTATTTCACTATTTATGCCTTAAAAAGTTAAAATGGGATGTCGAGATTTATACGCATGCGGAAGTAAAAAAGTGTAATATTTCAGTACCCTGAGCACGCCCGTCAGTATTAAAAAAGCAATCGGATGTGTCGGAGAATGGAATGGCAAATCATAAATGATTTACATAATCTTTGTGTATAATTGAATGCATAATAGAGTCATAAAAACAAAATCTATGCATATTGGCATAATTTTTATCTACATAATTTAAACATCAAGTCACTTGGGATAGTTAGGCCATTGGTTGAATCAAAGTTTATTGACCTGGACAATGGGAACTCAAGCTTCAATTGGGAAAGGTTTTGATAGTGATTGGGAAAAATGTATGCAGGTATAACTTTATGTGTAATCTGCATTGAACAAATTCGAAGAGAACTTTGTGTCTGAAAATATGATCCAGATTCCTAATTTGTCCATGTGGGTTTTTGAAGAAAAGTTGAGTCCGTAGCAAGAATATACAACCTACTGTCATTTATAATGGTAAAATATATGACCATTTTATTGTTTCCATCCACTCAATCAGGCAACAAAATTAATCATGAAACATTTAAAAATGAGTTTCATTCAATTAAGTTGACAATTTTGTCGAACCATAAAAATCTTAACTAAGCTGCAACAATTGTATTACACAACGGATTAAAATCATTCTCTCACTTTTATATACATAGTATGTAGAGGATATATATGTACCCAGAACAGTGGACACCCACTGAAGTAAAATGTGAGTTTAAAATTACATTTAAAACACTTTATATAAGCAATACTAACAGACTTTCTTAACAAATGCTTAGAATATATAAAATACCTCATCTTTTAACTAGTCTTCATTAAAAAGGGTAAAATAAGTAAAATCCGAAACTGTACTTTAAAATAATATATTAAAGAGACTACTCATTTCATCTTTAAATGGGATCGTAATTTCTCCGAGGTTGGTAATCTGCACCCTGATCATTTGAGCAGTCCTCTTCTTCTGAAGAAGAGGAGAGATCCAGGTTACTCTTACTCTTCTTCGGATTCGAGCAGGGTTGTTGTTGTGTTTGCTCCTGCGCATCCACAGGCGAAGGTCTTTTTGTAGCCACAGCGTTGAATTTGAAGGTTGTTTTCTTTCTCCTGTTTCGCTTTGAAGGTTTTTCTCCCTTTCCAACAGCGGAGCTTTTCTTCTTCTTTGAAAATGGACATTGCCGAACTAATTACAAATCAAACAGAATGGTTTAATAATGAGTGCTACTAAATTATAATTATCTTCAAACTTTAAAGTATTTTAAAATGAGAACCACTTACGTTTGTACGTGTCATATTTTTTCCCAACGTTTTCCTGATGTACTTCAAGAGCTGCTTCGGCAATTTGATTGAAATGCTTGTTTCTGTGGCTGAAATGGTTCATGTGAATCTCGTAGGCTTCCACCAAATGCTTAACAGGAGGACCACGATACGGATACAAAGCGGTGCTGGTCACAATGTGGTTGTTATAAAATTTAGGATCCTCATCGTCCGTTTCTCCATCCGTTTCATCGTCTGAATTTGGATTAGTACTGGTACAAGCTCTAGCTGCAGCCCGTTGAGCTCGTTTTGCATCTCTCTCCTCCACATATTTCTTCGCATATGAGATGACCTTATCTTTAGCGTTATAGTTGATTTGAGCTCCATGAACTCGTATTTCATGTGAAATGCAGTAGCTGATCTTCGAAAAGGGGCGCTGACACGTGGTGCATTGGAAAACGTCGCCATACAGATGACGTTGGATGTGGATCCGAAACTTTTCTTCGTTGGTAAATGTTCCAAGCTTCTCGGTAGGGCACCGATGACACAACATTCGCCTTTTCACTTTGGAATTCACTGGAGGATTTTCTTTATCATCATCATCATCATCTAGAAGAATGAGTGGCGCTTGCCAAGAGTCAAACATATACTCTTCATCATCAGACTCCGAGCTTTCCAGGAAAAGCACGTCTTCCTTGCCGCTGCTGTCGGAGTTATTGTTTTTCACACTTGCAGTTTGAGAACCGCTTGAAGCACATTCTTCTACTTCGCCAGTGACTAAAGTGACATCAGATGAAGCGTCATCTTCGTCCTCTGAATCGCTGCTGCTGAGTGTGATGACCTCTATGTTTTCCGCTGATTTGTTTGCGCGTTTAGGCATAGAATGGCTTGACCTGCGGCTGATTCTAAACTTACGAAATTGTGTTAATAATATTTCTCGCTCTGCTTGGCTATGAGCGGTGACAAAGGCCTGAGTTGTAGATGTCGACGAGGAGATTGTTGGGACGCCATTAGCGTGAAGAGGAGAAAGCTACACTGTTCTGAACTTTTAAACCTATTCATTAACACAATGAAAGTTGAATATTTGCCACCGATCTAGAATTGTTGGTAGGAGCACATCAACAACATCTTTTAAAACTACTTTTCAGCACAAACCGACTACTCATTTGCTACGTGAGTTGACAGTATACTTATGAAACAACAGGAAAGAACTTAACTTCGATTTTTTTACTCACACCGTTTGTAATGCCTGTGTTAAGGTCTAAAATATACAATTAAAATCTGCGACACCTCAGCCGAGTACAGAGTGTTTTTCGGATGTTGGAGCTGAACTATATCCAAGTTTGACTTATGCATGCAACGAGAAGCAAACAGCTCTTGGGATATGAGATACGCATTATACAAAAATACGAGCAACCCCAAGGCTTTGGTCAAACCGCTATATATACATCTTGTTATATCTTTAAACTTTACATGTCTGTATGCAAGCTGCGTATCTGAGTACATATGTAGCTATGCACAGATCCTACCACAATGTGTCATCATTCCACTACAAACCTCATTAATGTACAGATGTATACCATAAAAAAGTGCGTGCGTAACCTTCACTTGCATAATTTACCTTGAGCCATACATAGATAGATTGATTTATTGACCGTTTTGCGATCGTACACGGTCATACATTGCAGACTCTTTACCTTTAGGTAAAAAGCAACAAAGCGAAACGAAAGGAGCATTCCAGATAACAGAAAGACATGCACATGGTATGATGCTGTAAGGTTAAGGTATTTTCGGCATGTACATGCCTCAATAATCCGAATTAGTGAGACGGATTCTGTCTTTGGGAATTATGCTTACAGATGCGTAAGCTGAGCAAGAACTCCCTTTCAAGAAATGATTCAGGTTCATTCTGTTTGCTTGGGGAAATATAAAAACAAAATACACAAGCTTGATATACATCTGGAAGGACGATGACCAGTTTTGCTACAAAAAGAAGGCTGATAATGATAACCTGTTGCAATGCATAAAAATTATGAATGAACTGTTGAGCTCTGTTCGGGTTTCCAAGTCCCAATGTTTATGAACGGGATTTTTACGATACATAAAGTATTTGGGATTACTTTACTTCCCCGCTTGTTTTGACAAAATGTAAAAAAAATCCTAAAGTAATCGGTTTAGAAGTACAAGGCAAATCAAGACGACAGAAAAATAATATCAAGTGAGTGAGATGATATATACCTGCCTACGAGATAAACGTGAAGCAGAATAGAGAGCTGTTTTGAGTCATACGTAAATAAGGTTTTACAAGTAAGTGATCAAAAATATAACACATAGTGATATTCATCATCTTAGAAATATTTTGCTGCTCTGCTTTCTTACATGATCCATCCTAGTGATACTTTTACAGGCTGAAATGTTCAGAGAGCAAACAACAAATCTGCAGCAACATAACATAGTTATCAATAACATCGGCCTGCGTCTGGTCAACCTTAATAGAACGAGTATAGGAAAACAGTCAACATTGAAACGCATAAACATACCTTTATGAGCACCTAATGAGTGAATGAAATGATTATCTGTCTCTCTCAGTCTTTCTTCCGTAGATTTTGTGCGGAGTGTATTGGTTCATATATGAGTTAAAGTGGATAAACATCATTCATACCTACATTTGTATTTATATTTCTACTTCTACTGCCTTTAAGACTCTTTGTGGAGGGCTACAAGTGGGCAAAGTGTATAGCTTCACCTTCTGATTTGTCTTTACATGTTGGATAGAGTTGATATTCACATTAGGACCTGGTATATACCCATCTGCAGGACGGCCACGAATTGGTGTCTACGAATATACGAAAGTACTATTCCATATGCGATACAATACAGAAACATGTTGTTGATCTGTCGCTATGAAAATCCAGTGTTCCGGGCACTGTTGCTTTAGTTGCAAATACATGTCTCTTTCTTAGTGATTGCTTACGTTAGTTTTGCTTCAGAATTCAGTTATTAATTGTCAAGCAACAGACAGTCTTTCTTGTTTACTGAAATTCGGTGTTTTTAAGCGTTTGTGTGATTATCAAAATTATCAATCGAGCATTGTTTAGGCATCAAACATCAACATGGAGAAGTTTCTACTGAAGGACTATCCGATCCATATCGACTTTTTGCGCAGGGCTCGTTCTAATGGTGGTTATTATCACCGAAGTGGTGCCGCCAGTGCTTCCGCACTTGAAGTTTTCAAGCCACGTCATGGGCAGGAATATGCCGAGGTCATGATACCCCTTAACTTACAGCAGTTTCAACAGCTTCTTCCAGCAGCCAATCCTTCCACTGGACAAAACAGGTTGGTGGTTTCGCATAACAGTAAATAAACGTGTCTTTGCAACTTTATTGTTGATGTTGATTCAATATTTATTACTCTTACATTTAAAATAATGATAACACACATTTGCTTGTTTTAGTGAATATATTTTCATCTACTTTTTGTGCCCAATGTGGGAGGACGAATGGGAATACGATGCTAAAATCAACAAAATCCGCTTAATTGGATCTCCATTGGATCATCTTTTGGCTCTCAATAAGGACCTTCAGTTAACGGTTAACCTTGATTTTGACCAGAACTTTCTAGCGAAAGGCAAGTCAACACATTACTATTAGAATAAAATAGGATTGTGGGAATTAAAGCAAAAACTCTAACTATAAATAATTTGGTTCCCTCTCAGAAATGATTGCAAAGTACGACACTAGAGGAAGTTGTTATTTTGAAAGTACCATCCTGCCTGATCATTATTCTGCGTTTTTGTCAAAGTACAATGGCACTCTCGGGCAAATAAGTATTGAGCTTGTTGGTGTAGACTTCCGAACGGGAGCAGCTCTTCCTGGTGATTTGCAGTCGACCATTAAGAAACTGTTGGAGGAACAACGATTTACGGATTTTACCCTTGTTGCGGAAAACGGACAAAGGATTCCTTGCCTCAAAGCCTTCCTTGCTAGTGAGTTTACGTTGAGCCACAGTTTATTTTCCAAGGTTTTCATCCGTCTTCATTAAGTGTTAAATTTCCTTTTTTCTTCCAGCTGCAAGTCCCGTTTTCGACAGAATGCTTCAGTCGGATTGTAAGGAAACCAAGGAGGGTGCCTGCAAACTGGACATTTCTGAAGAGGGGGTCAAGGCCCTCCTCAATTACATTTACTGCAAAAGTACTAACACCCCTTTGGCGACGCCAAGTGTGGCTCTAGAACTGCTTAAATCAGGAGAGAAATATGATATTTCTGGCCTTGAAGCTTCAATGAAAACCATATTTTTAGGCAAACCTGTGAAATGGTTAACTGTTGATGATGCATTGATGCTCTTCATCCATTCTGACAAACTTGAGGGATATGAAGAACTAAGCAGGAATGCTGTGCAAGCTATCAAGTTGTAAGGAACTTTCTGCATACTTTTTTAAAAGCATTATTGGTTTATTTTGTAGTAAGGGTGATTGTTTTGGTGATTCCAGAAAGAAGAACGATCTGCAAGGGTCTCAAGTCTTCGATGAGCTCGTCCGGCGTGATCCAGAATTAACGAAGAAATTATTCGGTCTAGTTATGTAAATATACTGGATATTCTGTTCAACTCGGTTTGTCGTCTTTTTATCCCTCATATTTGTGTACTTTCAGTGATTGACCTGTAGATTTAACGTGTCTCTGCAATTATGCAGATGAGTTGGTTTGAGTTGGTACAGATTTCGTAAGTGGTGGTAGTTTGAGAAAGAATAAATTTGAACATAAAGCACACATACGCCATCAAGTCGACAAGATTTTCGCAGCTATTGATTATGCACACATTTGTAAAAGTTATTCATGGCTGGTGAAGAAACTAATATGAAACTCATCTCGCAGACGTTGGAGCACAGAAACGACGATTTTAGTATAGGTACAGGTTACATAATGCTTATAGTTTTGAACTCTATATTAAACGTATCTCATTTCAATCCTGCCGCATGTTCATATTCAATTAGAGATTAGTTACTTCGTTCAGTTCCAACTCTAATCATCCTCATGAAATTAGCTCATTCCCTACGCAAATATTGATATTCACCTTATGAGCTACGTCACATGTGGAAATTCTAAGCTCAGTTCCTTTCACTACTCTCTATATTAATATTGTGATGTAGTGTTAGGATCACACTTGTTAGCTGTTTTGTTATTAGTTAAAGTAATATAACTTAAATGAGTGCGAGTATTTTTAACATACTATTTTTCTGTCATCTTAACAGACATGAAGACTAACTCCAGGAGCATTGCATGTGTTTTATCATGCTGCAGAATATTTTTTACGGATGCGATTATTTATGCCTATTTGTTATGTAAATGCATAAACAAATTTTTATATGAAGTAAGCCGATGAAACCAATGAACTTACAAACCACCATTCTCATTTTAACGAAAACTAGGTCAGTATATAAAAATTCAACAGTTAAAACTAACATGACTGTGTAGGTAGGGAAATGCATTATTACTTTGATGATTACAAAATTGAAAAATGGTGTCACGAGAGTTAGATGGATGATGACGTCAATTATGACGCAAGTTAGGACGTAAACCATGGGAAATTGTGTATGCTTCCTTCTGAATACAAATATAAAGGTAGATTTGAGTGCGCATTTTACAGATGTGATGTATTATGTGCCTTGAAAGAGACGGACAGAAGCTATATACACTAATACACACAGGAATTCATCATTTTTGCAAAGCAATACGCATCTTTTGACCTAAAAGGAATACCCGCTTCTACTTTCTGCAAATGCCGCCTATATAACTCAACAGGTCACTACGACAGAGGGATTATTATCCTCATTTTTGATGCATAAGTTTGAGAATTTGAAAACTATAGTTTGAAAGTCAGTATGACACAAGTAAGTATAGTTGCAATAAATAACGAAAAATTTATTTAGAATATGAAGGGATCTTCCATGAAAATTAAAATATTGTTAAAAAGGATAGAAACACAAGCTGTAAAAGAGAGTTGTCATGATCCACGTGTGAGTCCCCATAAAAGCAGATCCATTCACTTGGATAGCGAATCGTTCCCTTTAAAAGTATAAAAATAAAAAGCGCACAATACAACATTTCTGAATGCAATGTAAAATGTAAATATAATTTCAAACAAACCTACCATCCCGATTTTCTCTAATGCAGTAGAACAGGAGAGTTGCTAACAAAAAACAGAAAAAATCAGTTTCTATTGAAGTTCGAGAGTGTACAAAGAATCAAGAGGAAACACAGTGGACTTACCAAAAATCAGAAAGAGAATCGCAGCTAACAACAGTAATCCAAATTGCGAGCGAGGTTGAGCAGGGGCGGAAGTATATTTTAAGGGTTGCGGTGGGATACCTCGGGTAACCATTTCCTCTGTTACTATCAACATGGTGTGGAATTTTAGTATAGATCTGGTAATTAGCGAATTTTTTTTAGCAGAACTGAAAACTTCCTATCGACAAAAAACATGTACAAAAATGGTTCGCTTGCTAAGCCAACATGAGTACGAAGAAAAATGCTGTGACCCAAATAATTATATTTTTCTAGGAAGTTTACTTCAAAAGTTGTTCTATTTAGATCTCAATTCTGTAGATAATTTAACTCGTTCCTTGACCGACTGAAAGTTGAATGGAAGGTAGACATATACGTAAAAACTGCGTGCCTTTGATTGTTGAGTAAAGGAGCTGGACGCTGTGAACAAAATACATTACATGCATGAGCTGACCTTGAAAAAGTACACATGTGTAGCCAATGTTTTTCTGAAGGAGCCAACACAGACTGATAGTCCTTCCTGTTCCATAAAAATCTGAATATCTTACAAATCCTGTCTTTCATGGCCTTTCAGAGAAATAGAGATTAAGACAACCAGCAAAGATTATTACTTCGTCTTACATCTCGAAAGGAAGGGAACCAACATGAAACGCTCTGCTAAAACAAGCGTACATAAATGCGTAGCGTGCAAAAAGTTAGCTGTAATCTCACAATGAGTGGCAAATAAAATTTGGAGTTACAAAACTACTTACTAATGTAAGCTAAAGATATTTTATACAAGACAAGTAAAATAAGAATTATGATAACTATAAAGCGTAGTTACATATATGTGGAATCTCAAGTCAACCAGATTGCTTCCAAGGAATGAATTTTAATCTGCATGCATACTTAATGTCAGTTGGTACATAAGCTAGTTTACCTATTCTAATTGTTTAATTCGTTTTTTTAAAAAATCTTGAAAAATAAACAATCAGAAAAATGCGGCATTTCATTATAAATGATGTCTAGTAAATTAATAATAAATGCCAAATCCTCTGTATATTGATGAACATTTATAATGCAAATTACTGGATTTCTTCTCGTAAAATGCTTTGCAAAAGTCTTTCACCACATTCCAGAATTCCTTCACATTTATATTGTCACGCTCTTAAAAATTACATGGAATTGTTTCGCATGTCAAATTTAATTTAACGGGTTGAGGCTCATGATTCCTTTTGACAACTTGTCGTGACTCACACGCCTTCTGGATTTCGAATTCGCTCATTTATGTTTTCCCACGAGAGTGTAATGTAGTGAGGAAGTAAAAGCGATAATAATAGAAGAAATATGTAATCTTGCTCAATCTACAGGACATTATAAACGACCTCATTATTTAACTCTTACAATTACGCGAAACGACTTTTGGTATTTGGGTGTCTTAGAGTTTGGAGAAAGTTGTCAATAATGTGAGATTCCAAAGGTAGTTGCTTTGGACTTACAGTTGAGAATCTGAATTGTGAACATGAATACCCGACACACAACATTGTTGCTTCGTTTGGTTTCAGTTAGCATGCCATTTGAAGTAGCCGGAACTGAACTTCTTACTTGCTGGACAGCATACGTAATTACGTAAATACAATCCCAAGATATTTCGTACACAGTTCATGCTCTGTTATGGCCTACAATAGCCACCGCTAGAAAATGGATAGGCAAACACCTTAGTAGCCAAATGGATGTATTCCGAAGTCGATCCATTCACACAAGTCAATGTACGCATCTTTTTTGCAATCTTGCATCTTGCCCAGTTTTTCCTCAGCTATGCGATACTAGTACAAACTAACCATTTACACTAGTTGCGACTTGATAGTTGAGAAAAATGGATAGTACTTTGAGTAATTGTATCCGATTATTCATGAAGAAAGAAAGAAAGTATGAACAAATGAGATGTTAACACCATCAAATACATGAAACCGCAAGCAATGAAAGGCACATATGAAGTATACCTAGCAACATACTACAATAAAGAGGATCTCTCTTTTCTCAGTCATCATCTCCAAGACATATTCTGTTCAGGATATAATATTGAGTCAATCACGACGTTAGTTAAGGTGTCCTAATCATCTAAATCAAGTCGAAAGTAACACTAGCCAGCGTTTGAATGTCTTTCCATTTTTATTCTCCATCATATAGCATAACTCTGCATCAAATATTCATAAATCAGACTAAACCTAATTTCCTTTACAATTCTTACGACTATTAATATACGCCCAATCGCATCATAAGCCTTACGCAAGTTGCATAAAAAATATCATAACAGAAGCAGTACTTCATCTAGCTCGTATCAGAAATTCATAGCGGAACCAAATTGCAGTAACAACCAAACAGATACGTATACAATATCATTTTTTTAAATTTTAAATTGACAAAAACAATAATAATTAACTAGTTAAGATTTACTAATGTTTCGAACACCTCCCAAACAATGTATAAGTAACCACCACATCTTCACACTTTCGTTTGCATGTTAGTATACAAAACACTAACTGCAACACAAGTGGCATAAAATAAATAAACAGTATAAATAATATCAATTCATCTAATTTTTATCTGTAAGTTCATATAAGGAAAGGACATGTAGAAACAACTTCTCAAACTAAGCATCATGAAATTTGATCATGATTCGAAACACCACCTTTCCGTCCTTCGTAACGTTTCCAGCCCTTCGAAGGCATTTCTTTTCGACTTCATGACACATAAACTCATCGTCATTCCCTAGAAAACATCCTATCTTGTAAGGCAGTACCACAGCATTGTATCTAAGCACTGGTCCTGAGCTCTCCTGAAAATTAAGAGTATTTTAATCAATCAGGGGACACAAATGGAGATTTGGCCAGTGAACGGAATTGCGAATTGTAGAATTACCTCTGATTTGAATGGAGCAATGATGGAAAAGCATTGTTCGAATTCGTCCGTCTCATCGTCATCAGCTCTAGGTTCCATCTCGGAGAGCCAGAATCGCACGTCAGTACTATTCTCATCCACATTCAGCATACAGAACTGGTTTCCATTGAAGTCGATAACCAAACGACGCAGTATTGTCCCTAAAAGATCATAATACCTCGTGTGAAACCTCATGTTAAAACCAACTTTTCAATTATGCTCAGAGGTTCTTTCACACTAAAAATAGCTTACACTTTTCATCAAGATGAGGGACGGAATTATCAAAGGCCAGCTTAACCAATAGCTCCGAACGGGAAGAGAATGGAAAGCTGTGCTTCTCCTTTAAGTGTTTGATCAGGATCATGGGTGTCTCGAACAGTCCTCCACAGTTTTTCCCATCAGCTCTAAACATGGTGTGAGCGCAGGCAAACAAATGTCTGTAAAACGAATTGGACATTAATATGGAATAGAATATAAAACCACAAGAAAATTTTAACATTAAATTGTTATGGTAATACTGAAACTTACTTAAAAGCACAGTTGTTCTGTGCGTGTTCCATCATTTCTCCAAGCGTTCCAGCGAAGGTGCACCCAAAAAATGCAGCAGCCACACATGGAACTACCTCCGACTTTAATGCATCCAAGTCCATCTGATCCTGATCATCTCTCAAAACAATTCCACAAATGTTCCCATCTTCTCCCAACGATGGACAATTCAAGTCCTTTGATTTTCCCATAAATTCCTTGTACGCCACGAGGCACGACGCGCAGATCAAATGGGTGAGATCTTGGCATAGTCTTCGAAGGTCGGTTGCTACATTTAAGCACACACAGCACTTCATAGGGTTCATGATCACAATTCGGCCTGGGAAGGCTTGAATAATGAAAAGTCTCAACAAAATATCCAAGTTCTAAACTGATGAGTTAAACACGTAGCCAGTGATAATTTAAAAGGTGTGATGAAATTATTTTTGTTGCCAAACCCAAGCAAACAATTGGCTACTGCTAGGTTGTCAAATATAATTTATATCTCTGGAGTAACGTTTCAGCGTCGAGCGATACAGAATGATATTTTCAAAATGGAATTCTGAGAAACTTAATATTTAAATATAAATTTAATTATCCCAACTCAAAAAAGAAGAACAACCTCAACTTGGGCGAGTCACAAAATGAGAAAGAAAGGAAACTCGGCAATTCAACGGCACTCACAAATATACGGAAATGCAAACCAAACATAAGCCAATAGAGAGGATTGATTTCTTTCGTTTCATTTTCAACATTCAAAAACAGCGTAATTCCAAGTAGCAATTACGAAATTCAGAAAAAGCTAAGCCAACAAACAAAGCAAACTGACTTACGTCGACAACAGGAGAGCTATATGCAAACTAGGATGTCGTGTATATTCCGTTTTCGTGCTACAATGTTCGTGTCTTTTAACTACATCCGCATATTGCACTGGCTAAAGGAGTCAAGGACAATGTATGTATGTGGACATTACGAACTCTTCTCGTTCGAAAAGTCGCTTCTGCTACACGACAAGAAGAATACAAGAAGAATACAAGATGATGTTGTCGACACACTATTGGAATGACTCCCAATCTTTCTCCGACAACTATCCCATAAACTATTAATATTAATGATTGACACCTGAACCACAAAAAGGTATTAGAAACTCATCCATCGCGATGGGATACTCGAAGACAACCAAAACAACCTCGATTCAGGATGATTGCAGACCTAAATTGGGTACAGTTTGTAGTTGTGGGAACGAGCACAAGCAACAAACAGTCAAGTCCGAAAAGAATTTTAAAAATGTTCATATGTATCCGTATCTGAATCTGCTTGCTAAAAATTCTACGGTACGGTAAGGTATAAAATATTTGCACTCTCTATCTTTCCATTCCTGCATACTGTGAAATGCACACCCGAACAACATCTACTTCCGGTTTCCTTGTTTCTGATGCAACCAATGATGAGAAGCAAGACCTTACCCTTCGTGTTGGCCTATTTACTATTTTTCTTTCATTATTTCGCAGCTGGCTAAAACTGCATTACAATTGAATGTGCTCCCAACAGTCTCAGCCTTAATGAAAGTATTCAAAGGTATCCAAAGTATCATCGTCACGTCATTGATACAACTCTGGTTTGCATGCATATGCATTTGCTTCAAGAAACATATTTGCACAACCTAATTCAATCTAACTAGCTTGACTTGGGCATTTTTCCATCACGTAAAGTTTTATCGACCCCTGTCGTTTGCTGGACATTATGCTGCATGAGAAAATAAGATTAAATTTGAATGAGAGAACTTGAACCAGGTGAGAACCAAGAGTTCAACATGAATACTCCTTTCTATGAAATTTCTTTCTATAATCTATGGTTGTATGATATCTACCTACCTAAATTTGTGTACCTCATTTCTTTATCGAGGTACTACTCAGTCAACTCAAGTCAAATGCATTTGTGCCTGGTATGGACATAGTGGCCACTTTCTCTCGTTCTTAGGAGAACTGCGAGAGAAATGGATTTGAAATGTCAAGTAAAACCTAATGAATTAAATACATAAATCATATAAACAATTGTTGAGTCAAAGTTAATTTTATTACGTTACATCTACAATTAGTTCGTGACCATCGAAACTGGCAACGTTATAATGCTTTTTCATCGATGCAGAGCTGGTAGATCACTTATGGATTTCTCGTTGACATATCGTCATATAGCTTGTGTTCTCATCCTCCGATCCACGCCCAGGCCTTCCAAACGCAAATGTAAGGCGGATGAGGGCTTTTCCAAGTATGCTTTCTCATACATCACAAGAGGAATAGAGAAAATATTAGTATGCATAACTTGTGTCAAATGAAAATTCTTTGTCATGGTGAACAGCCTTCACTTGCGCCACCCATATTACAATGGCTTTGAGATTTCAAAACCGTAACAGTGATAAGCGTATTCAAATGCAAATCAAGCATAAAGTCAGTTCTCAAAGTTCATGATCATATTTTTATTCTGGTTTCACAAGTTCACTTACCACGAGACAAGTGACCTTCTGGCGTTGGTATAAAAGGGGAAACCACCAGCAAAAGTTATTCATTTCCTCTTTGGAAGTTCAGTAGGCAACTTGAGCTAACTTTGAAGAAAAAAATCTCAACACTTTTCAATTCAACCGTTAAAGGTAAGTAACTTAAAGTTTCTAGGGATTTATTTAAAATTACTAACTTTAAAATTTCTGGTTGTATATTTTCCAGATACGAAAGCTTAACTGTAAGGAACTAATCGGAAAGTCAGGGACAACAAACAATTTGGACTACATTTGGTGAGTTATTGACAGTCGCATTTGCCTCAATTTCTCAATCATTTTTAAAACCTTCCACTTTTGTTTATATTTTTCAGTTTGTGAAGATTCCGAGCAAAAACAAAGTTTAAATTGAAGTATTCTTCAATTCTGAAGATGGAACCAGCCCAGAAGAATACCGAGATGGGGAATAGCGAAGAGTCAAGTTCTAGATTCGATCCTGACACTTGGATGTGGTTGAACGCTGAGCCAGAGCTAACTCAAGTAGGAACACGCATACATATTTGTACTAAAGATGAATATCGGTGCTTACCTAAAATATTTCTTATGTATCTTTACACTTTGCAGGCCAGTGACGAAGAGGACTACACTGATGAGGCAGCACTAAATGCAAGCGCCAGCCCATCTGAACGCAACCCTTCACAGGAAGATCACATCAGTGGAACTGTGGCAGCTTACTATGGAGACTTGCCAACCGGAGAAGATCTCGGAGACGACATTTGGCTAAATGAAGATCCGGTGGAAGAGGTGCTATCAAAGATGCAGACTCTTCAGGTGGGACCACCTCCAGATGCTCCTGACTTTCACAACGACACCGAGCCGACGGTCAAGAAACAAGTCGGAGAAAGTGGATCTACGGAATCCTCAGAAACAACTGAGCAAGGCATCCCCGACCACAACTCTTCTGAAGCGACTGGAGGACCTCCTCAAATCCCAGCAGCTTTACCAGGTCCATCTTCAGACTCATCCGCTCCAGAGTTGTTACGACAGCTGCAGGAATACTCTGACAGGATGTTGGATATCGTCAAGACTTTAGAGGCTGCTCCTGGCAATGCCTTGAATGTCGAAGGATGCTATCACGCTCTAAATAGCTTAAAACTGGCTGCGGCAGAAGTTGACAAAAGAGATGGTGAAGGTTCAAACTAATGTGTAGATGAGATTTGTATCATGGGCAGGTTTTCAGTTTACACTTGTTAATGTAGTGCCCAGTTTTTACTGTTCTTCAGACCAGTAGTGTCAGCATCTAGTAGCTTACTCTTACATTTAACTTTATGTAATGTAAGAGTTGATAATGCAATTGATTTCTCATTATATTATAATACATTCAAGTCCTGTTTGTATCTTTGTTAGTACAAGTAATTGAGAATTATGAACGTGAGGGTTGAAAGGAATATTTTCAATAAATTGTCTCATATTACCTATTTTCTTCAGTCTTACAGGTGCATAGTAATTTTCAGTATGCAATCAGGCCACGACATTCTTCATTCTGCAATGACTAATTCCTTAGCCAGATTCGTTTTTTTACAGTTTGCAACAAGTCCGACCAGACATCGTCAGTTGTCAAGGTCAACGGAATGGTAAAAAATGTTTGTGGGGCTGTTCCCATGCATACGGCACTTTTGTCCATAAATTGTGCAAAGTGGCCTTATGTGTCTGGTATAATTAAATTACAGGTGCTATAATAAATACATAAACATTTGAAAAGCTATTTTACTCGGATATTTTCAGGTCTGCTTTTCTACCACCTTTTCGCCATGAAGGGAAATCTAGTTTGTCTCACCCTGCATATTCTCCAGTCACATTCCCTTCATACTTTGCCACGTCTTGGGAATATGAATGTAATTTATGTTCGTATAAAGCATTTTCATTTGCATGTCAATCGTTGCTGTTTAAAAAGCTAGAGTGTAGTGAAAAAGAAAAAAACCTATGATGATATAAATAGGAATCAACTGTATCTCCACAAACTATTTAATAAATTTAAATGAACAAATTCAGTAAATTAACTCCGCTGCTAACTAACTAATGTGAACTTCTGTGTGTATCGCACCAAGCCACATTTGGCTGGCTTTGGATAATGGAAAGTTCATCTTTCGTTCATTCTCATTCATAGTTATTATTGAGCTTGACGTGTTGATGTACAAAATGTGAAAGTAAAACACCATGAAGTGACGATGTGGAAGATATTTGTTGGGTATGTGACAAACTGTCAAGATTGTATAGTGAGCATTGTGGTTTTTGAGTTAACCATCACGAGTCACCTAATGAATTGAGCTCTCGTGAGTTCATTCACACTTGCATCGTCACGACTGGGGAAAAATCAATGTAATAACATAAACCCTGTGTTTCATGATGATGATGAAAAACAAGTTTTCTCGTCTGGCTGAATAGCAATGTAACAGAAATGAGTTCATCTTACATGCGCTTATCATGCAATTCCAACAAAATGGTTGAGTAAAACTGAAATCATTGCTCTTTGGCAACCTCTTTAAGATACACTATGCAATGGGATAAATAAATGAATGAATAATTGACATGCTTGTATGCACATACAAGTCGCTTTAAAGATTATTTCTTCGTATCTGCGGGTCGGTGCCAGATAATTTATAACATAGTCTGAGCTCGCGTCTGATGCGAGGGATGTGAGTGAGTGAGATGAAAACGTGGTATCGAATGTGGTTGGGAGAGCGACGGCGGGTCGGTGATGATTAGAGGGAATCGGTGGACAGCTCCACGAGAGTGGCGCGATAGCGGACGACTGCTGTGATGGAGGGAGGTCGCGATATGTAGGCGTTCATTACGTGTGTACAAGAAATCTCGCAAGTGCTCTCGCAAGTGTGTGAGAGGATGGCTGATCTGATACAAGCCTCGCTCTTTCGTAAAAGCCATCCAAAGAGTTATCATAAAAATTTGCTTGAGCAAATTGAGGCGTTTTATAGCTTCACGGACAAATTCGGGTAAACTACCAAAAATAAGTGATGTGCATGCTTTCAGTTCTATACTTGTTGAAGAGTAGTGATCGCATAATTTAGAAAGCCAGTCATCTCATTCCTTGAGTTGAGCAATGCATTGGCAAAGGTGAATTGTTGCTGCCTCTGCATTCCTTTCCGTCATGCATAGTTGCGGATGATGACAAATCACGCACAAACACAGCAGCCAACTTCACTTCCACTGCCTCCACTCCACAGATCCTTCTAACTCAAGTGAATGAGTCGAATTGAATGAAATTTGAAGGGCAAGCAATAACTTTTGTTTTTGGTTCAGAAGTAGGTGTGCAGAATTTCTGTCTGAATTCTTTCTTTTTCAAGCAGCTCTCCAAATTAAAAAAGCAAATTGAGTGTTCTTGAGAGAAGTATTTTTGTTTGTCATTTTAACGGTTTTTAGCTACATATAACCATGAACATTCCATTGAGTGTGCTTTGGTTCGCTCTCTTTTTCCTGCTTGGCCATCCAAAGCATTTTGAGTCTGCTTCCATTGTACGAGAATATTCCACGTTTTAAAAACCCGTCATATTTCAACATAATGGACGTGTAAGTGCATTTTATGTGTGCCTATTAATTTTTCCTTATTTTTACTAGTTGAGAAGTGCTGAAGGAGAGCAAAGGGAACAACACGCTGGGATCAAATTCGTCCCCATCTTCAATGGCATCAAATTACAATCCTTTAACTTCACACGTTCTCGACACCGCTATTGGGCGACCGGCAGTTGGTGTATCGATAACCTTATCAAAATATGAGGGAAACGGGTGGCGAGAAATCTCAAAAATGTAAGAAATTCCATAACACTATTTTCACAACTATGAAACAATACCAAAACTCGTTTTTACGTCGTTTTGTTATGCAGGCTAACCAATGCTGATGGACGGGTTGGAAATCTGATTTCATCGGAGGAGTTTACTCCATCAAGATTCAAGCTGGCATTTGATACTCTGGCGTATTACGAGAGCAGAGGAGAGAAGACGTTTTATCCATACATTGATGTTGTTTTTGAAATTGAGAGGCCAGAGGAACATTATCATGTTCCAATTTTGCTCAGTGCTTTTGGATACTCGACATACAGGGGAAGCTAATTCCCATTATTTAATTATTTTGTCACGCTTGGTTTGTATAAATTTTAAAAGTAATGCAGATTTCTTTTGTGAACAAATTTGACACTTACAAATGCAGTATGTAGTCATTCGAAAGCAGTGCAAGTTTAGGGATAAAACTGATGTCTTTTATTTCCTGTGCGTAGATATTGTTATTTATATTCAGTCCAACGTTCATTAATCGACAACAACAATCTCAATCTCAATTAATGCACTAGCAAAGATTTTCTATTCAATCATATTTACCAAGTTATTTCACAATTCAAAGTTGTTCTATAGAATTCATGTAAACATTGTCTATTACTTAATTAATAATTTTCTAAAAATGAATATCTTACATAAACAAAATACATGTAACTGAATATGGCTAATATACTGAAAAGTATTCGTTAAATATCATCATAAAATGCAATTAAAGTCAATAGTTTTTATTTGAATACATTACGATGATAATATTAAATGTGTTCACCCATAACATCGAATCTTGAACATATCCTTTTTGGTTCCAGAGGAGTTTCCAAGTGTTCCCACGTAATTTTGTTGAGATGGGGAAAGTTCTCAAAAAATTGTCTAAGAATATCATTAGCTGGAATCGGATCCCTGTTGCGGTCGATCCCAGTGGCAAAATGAATTTCTTCCATGTATGGAAAGTTGGCTTCAAAATATCTCCACATGTTGAGTAAGAAATTAGCATTGGTTGTGCAAACAGACAGGGTTTTCAAGCCTCGGAAAGACAACTTCCAGCATTGGTTGGAAATATCCGTGGGGAACGGAAACGGTCACACTATCCATGATTAACTGCTCAAGGCTCCAGCGAAAATTTTGTAGCGCTGACAGAGTTTCAATGGAAAAAATTATATCTTGGGCATCTTCGTCATAGGCACGGCGAAGTTCTAGTATCTTCAGCAGCGGCAATTGAATCATTGATAAATGTCGGAAAAACTGGTGCACAAGCATATCCAGGTGACTGATTTGAAGGTGTTGGAGACTCCTCAGAAGCATGCCGTAAAAGTGTCAGTATGTATTCCTAACCAGGAAGGCCAAAGTGGTGGCCCAGGAAAACCGACCGAAGCTTGAGGGTCCCCATTACAGAGGGCATTTTGTTTAAAACGATGGCCGCAATGTGGGTAGTCCATCGCTCCAGTCTGGAGTGGAAAACGTTTCAGTTTGGGCAGTTTTGGTAGTTAAAACATGAATGTTACCCTTCATTCTTAAGTTGTCTCTGTTCTCTTGCCATCTGTACCATTTATTCAGTTTTGAGTCGCTCAAGACATTTCCAGTGTTCACATTGGGTTATCTTTTGTAAAATTTCCGAATTATCCGAACATTCATGTTAGCGTGGGGTGGCAGGAAGTCGAAATTCCACGCCACATGACTCAAATCACTCCATGCGAGTTGAACATTGCTGTTGCTGTCCGAATGCAGTCTCGATTTTTGGCGTGAATGGAGCAGGAGTGTGCCAGAAACGGTGTTCTGTCATTTGGAAGATTATCAGCGTAGGCCATAAAGGCCTGAATTCTCTGAGCTGTCTCAAAGTCATACCAGAGTGAAAGCCACCATGGTTGAGTTTCTTCAAGTGTGTCATCCACGGTCCTCTGAATGGATTCGTTGATTTCACGACATTTGACTATTGCAGGGGGATCGATTTTCTGTTTGTTCATCAGAATTGGCAAGACCTGCAAAGAAAAAGGAACAGTTTTAAACCTCATTTTATTTTGCAAATTGAAACTTTCACACAACAGATTTCAGTCACACGTCACACATTGGGGGGCAAGACGGGTATCCATGAAGGGTTTTCTTGATTAAAACTGTTCCTTTTTCTTTGCAGGTCTTGCCAATTCTGCATGAACAAACAAAATTTCGATTCCCTTGCCATAGTCAAAAATTGTTCTCGTTGAATATCCAACGAATCATTTCAGATGGGACCGGGTGGATGACACACCCCTGAAGAAACTCAACCTATGCTGGCTTTCACTCTGGTTATGACTTTGAGACCCAGCTCGAGAAATTCAGCCTTTATGGCCTTACCGCTGGTAATTCTTCAAATGACAGCAACACGCGTTGCTGGCACTACTCCTGCTCCATTCCACCGCCAAAAAATCGAGGCTGCATCATCCGACAAACCAGCCAATCGGTTCAATCCACTGGAGGGGCTATTTGATCCATGGGGGGTGCCGTTGTGGAAAATTTCGGACTTTCTCTCGCACCCACGCACCATGGAATTGTTCCGGTATAATTCGCGGCGGCGTTCAAATAGCCACTGAACACTGGAAATTCCTTCCCATCCTCCCCTCTATCGACTTCAACTGGAACGATTCAAGAATGCAGGAGGACAGGAGACACAAAGACACACGCGCAACTCCTTGAATCCTTCCATTCAAATTAGGACTGATACCACATCTGCGCCCATCGTTTCATCAGCCAACATGCTGGGCCTGCAGGACCCAGCCCGGTCGTTTTTCTTCCAGTGCTTTCCTTAAACCATACCTGACACTTTTTTAGCCTCCTGGGGGGGAGTCTTCCCCCCAACAGAAAAAAGAAGAAATACTAGTAATCCCAAGTGCACCTGATCATGGACTTGTGCACAGTTTGTCCGACATGTTATCAGTGAGTTTCAAATTGCGCTGGCTGATAGATACTAGACCGGTCGGGCCTGTGTGGCGATGACGAAATGGGCCCCAAATAAGAATATTGATAGTTTTGTCCAATTGAAATCTGTCGAGCGCCCTACAAAATTTTCCGTGAGAGGGCCTTGAGCGCAAAAAAAAAACAGGGTAAATCCATTGTGATAAGGTGCGGAACCGTCATTCCCACCGGTAATGTTAATCCCACCAATCGCTGGATAGTTTGTCTTGGTCGGAAGTCGAAAAGCCGTTTCTGTTTGCACATCCCCCAAGTGATCTACCTCTCCTGCCAACATTGAGAGCATTTGAGAGCGAGCCTGTGTGCCATACAAATGGAAGAATAGGAAGTGGATTTGCACTGTGGATTGGGTTCGTACCTCCTCTCGCGAAGAGGAATACCGAGGCAGCTAAATGGAAGTGTTGGTAAGACCAATTTTTTTTTGAGAACTTTCCCCATCTTCAACAAAATTACGTGGAGAACACTTGGAACCTTCTGCTGGAAACCAAAAAGGATATGGTTCAACATTCCCGATGTTAATGCGCGTAACACAGTTTAATATTAATCATCGTAATGTATTCAAATTAAAAACTTATTGACTTAAGTCGGCATTTTTTCTATGGAATTGATATGTTAACCGAATACTTTCAGTATATTAGCCATATTCAGTTACACTGTATTTTGTTTATGTAAAAATTTTTTTATTCATTAGGAAAGATTATTAATTAAGTTAATAGACCCAATGAGTTTGAGTGTGTGTATGAACAAACCCTCTTGAATTTGGGTGAAAATAACTTCGGTAAATAGGAGTGATTTTAGAAAGCTTGCTTATGCTTTATTTTTTGAGGGAGATGAGATTGGGTTGGTCCATTTAAGAACCGGTTGACCTGATATAAATAACCAATATTCTACGCCACCACGGCGAAATAAAAGGCAACATTCAGCTTTTTATCAAACTTGCCATGCTTCCGGAAGACTACCATACTGCATTTGAAGTTCCCAAAATTTGCTTCACAAAAGAAAGACAATTCTCGGCCATTACTTTTTTACAATCTTATTAACCCAAACAAAAACCGCGTGACAACAATAATTAAATAAAAATCGGAATAAGGCCTTTCCCTTGCTATCTCGATAAATCAAAGCACTTGGAGGGCAAAATGACATTGGATTAAAAAATTTTCTCTGGGCCTCGTTCTAATTGTCCCAAAAACAAACCATCCAATGTATGGATAAAACGTCTTCCTCTTCCTCCTGCTCCCTTCGTAATACCGCCAGAGTATCAAATGACCAGCTTGAATCTTTGGATGAGGCTAAACTCCTCCGATGCAAATCAGACTTTTCAACCGGTCCGGGGAGCCATTGGTTAGCCCTGCATAACCAACAACGGGACGCCTAAACCCACCGAGGTTTTGGTATTGTTTCCATAGTGTGGTGGAAATATGTGCTTTATTAATTTAAATTTTGAATTACCTCCACCGTTTCCCTCATATTTTTTATAAGGTTATCGATTTACCACCAAACGTGGGGCCTCTGGCCCAATAAGCCCGGCCTGGTCGGGAGGAACGCCGGTGTTGGGGTGGAAGTTTAACAAGATTGAAATGATGCAAAATGAACGGGAGGGTTGGACCCGGAATTTTTGATCCCAGTCGCGTTTGTTTTTGTTCCCTTGCTTCTCTTCAGACTATTGCTAAAATAAGGAACAATTAATAGGCACCCACCATTTTAAAAATGCCACTTACACGTCCCATTATGGTTGAACATAATGACGGCAGGTTTTTAAAAAACGGGCCGAATATTTCTCGCTTAACAATGGGAAGCAGACTCAAAATTTGCTTTGGGATGGCCCAAGCCAGGGGAAAAAGGGGAGGAGCCCGAACCAAAGCCACTCATGGGAATGGTTCCCATGCGTCTATATTGGTTAAAGCCTAACCCGTTTAAAATTTGAGAAACGAAAAATACTTTTTCTCCCAAAGAACACTCCAATTGCTTGTTTTAATTTGCGAAGGAGGCCTGGCTTTGAAAAAAGAAAAAGAATTCATGAACCAGAAATTCTGCCACACGCTACTTTTCTGACCCCAAAAAACCAAAAAGTCATTGCTTTGCCCCTTCAAAAACTTTCATTCCAATTCGACTATTGCACGTTGGTTTAGAAAGGCATCTGTGGGGAGTGGGAAGGGCACGTGGAAGGGTTGGAAAGTTGGCTGCCTTGTGGGTTTTGTGCGTTGATTTTGTCATCATCCGCCCAACAATGGCAGGGGTGACCGGAAAGAAGGCGGAACGGCCAAGGCAGCCAACAATGTTCACTTTCTGCCCAATGGGCATTTGCTCACTCAAGGAATGAGATGAGCTGCGCTTTGCCTAAATATGGGCGCATCAACCGTACTTCCTTCCACCAAGTATATAACTGAACAGCCATGCCACGATCACGTTGATTTTTTCGGTAGTCTTACCGATCTGTGTTGAAGCTATAAAACGCCCCTCCCAATTTGCCCCTCAAAAGCCAAATTTTTATGATAACTCCTTTGGATGGCTTTTACGAAAGACGAGGCTTGTATCAGATCAGCCACCTGCTACACACTGCAAACACTTGTCGAGATTTTGTAAAGCAAAAGAATGGATTGCGAGTGAGCTCAGAATGAGGTTTTAAATGTATGTAAGGCCGCATAAACGAAAAAAGAA
>LJIJ01001621.1:0-39864 GCA_001718145.1 Orchesella cincta
ATTTTTCTTTGGGGCAATACAGTACTAGTTTTCTTGGAATTAATGGCTGATACTGACATTTAAGCTGCACATAACGTTTTATTAACTGATTTTTTAAGATATGTAGTTAGCCAATTTTTTTACTGCCGCAATATACGATTCCATAGCGCATGAGCTCCCAATACGATGCAAATTGGTTAAGATTTCTCGGAAACAATAATGATTTAAAAATTTATAAACATGGAAAATATTTTCCCACTTATAACATTTCCTGATAACGTCCCACTGCATGACAAAATAAATTAATGAATTACTGTAATTATTAAGTGGTGCAGCCACTTTATAAGAATCACTTTGTCTGTCACTAAACTTTTACGTTCCAAGTACGTAATTTATGCATATGTATTTCTCTGTACGTTGTAGTAAAATTTCACGCTGCCCCCATTACAAACCGAGCAATTTAAAAATGTCATAATCGTTTGGTGAAAACCACAATAGTAAATGGGAAGTGGAGGAGTATAAGCGCTAGATACTGAAGTACGATAACAGTTAATTGGGGAGAATAAGAGATACTCGAGGAGGATAAGACATGATTAACGAGATAACGATATTGCAGTTTAACAATTGAGGTTTTTATTTATCGGGACCCGACGGCGGATAAAATCACAATTTTCCTACTTCACGCTTATAATTTTTTCTGTGTTTAAAATGACGTTCCTTTTCTCGTTTAAACAAACCTTTGTGTTATATTTTACCGTCAATTCAACAGTAAGTTTTGAAAAAATTGACAGCATTTTTTTGCTGGTGCAGCTATATCTCAGTGGTTATATAGTTCCAACTTAAGTCTAAGATTAGCATCGCTAATACTATGCTTCAACTTTCCATCATTTATGTTCAGCTTAAACTTTTCCAAACCTCTAATGAATGAATGAATGAATGAATAAACTTTATTCATGTGTTTTTGGGTATCAGTCATTACATAGTCTGGTCTTCCTACCCTAACACTTACAACAATAGTTGCTAACAATATTCCGTATACAGACCTTTTCAAATTACAATCCGAGTCATAATAAACATTAACTTTTGATGTTAGATAAATATTTTTCCTCTTTCATAAACCATTTGGGCTTTACATGTGTCTACGAATTCATCAAATTTGATCTCATCATCATATACACTAAAATGTTTGTAGTATTCATTCCATACATTTGTACCTGTCCACTTTACACTCTGCTTATATAGCTGAGTGTGGTGTTTTGGAACAACAAGCTTGTCCAGAGCACGCACACTCCTCCTATTAAAGTAGTCTTTAAACAGTTCGGATTTCCTTTTTTTGAATACAAATTTTAACAATGATAATTTTCTTCTTTCAATTATAGTTAGAAGATCTAGCTTTTTTAGAAACTCGTTTATGTCGATTTCTTTGAGCATAGATCTAGCACGCTTTTTTGAGAGACTAGGCAGAAAATAAGCTAGGACAAATGTATTTATTTTCTTCTGCATATTCTCTAGTGTGCTTGAAAATGCCCAAACATTTATTACAAAATCTATAGTACTTACTACGTATGCTGACAGTACAGTTTTAATTATGCTAGTCGGTAACATTCTTTTTGCACAATACAGTTTAGAGAGAGCTCCCGTTACCTTACCTTCTACAGCTTTCTCATGTTTCTTGAAACTAAGATTTCTATCTATCTCTGTGCCTAGATACTTAAATGTTTCTACATTTTCAACTTCTTGGTTGTTAACAATATTTTCCCTAACTCTTGGGTTTTACCTGTTGGATCATGCGCCTTATAAAAACTCATACACTTAGTTTTCGATGCATTCATTTTTAACCCATTGTCATTACACCACTTTTCTAGTTTAATCATACAATCGTTGATCTTCTGAGCCCCCTCCTGAAATGTTAAGCACGATGTATAGATTACTAGGTCATCTGCATTGAGCAGGTAACTCAGATCTATTGCACTACCAATATCGTTTACAAATAGTGAGTACAACAGTGGGCCCAATATTGATCCTGGTGGCACTCCTGATGATATTCTGTAGGCGTTTGACATAAAATCTCCATTTGTTAAGTTAAATTTCCTATTTTCAAAGTAACTTATTAACAATTTAATAATATATGGTGGGATTTCATTATTATAATTACGCATTATTTTCTGTATTAAGAGTTCTTGGTTCACAGAATCGAACGCTTTTGAGAAATCTATAAAAATCGCTACTGATTTCCCTAAATTCACATCTAAATTCTCATAAATATCCTGTGTAAACTTAGTGATTGCCGTGTCGCATGACCTTGAGCGACGGAAACCGTGCTGTTGTTCATTCAGCATCTTATCGACATGTGAAAGCAATTTGTCGTGAATAATTACTTCTAGATTCCTTACTATGAATGGAAAATTAAATATAGCCCTGTAAGATGGCGAGTGATTCTTTTTCCCCTTACCCTTCCATAACGGTGATCCGTATGCAAATTTCAGGGTTTCTGGTATTTGCGTCGTTGTAAAGATACATAGAAAGAGAACCCTCAGTGGTATTGAAAGTATATCGGGGAACTTTTTATATATAAATTTCGGAACATTGTCTCTCGTCTCCTTGGATTTCTTTACTCGACTGATTGCCTTTGAGACTTCCTTTTCAGTTAATTCTAGCTCTTTTTCGCCATGTATGGCGTTATAATTCTCAGTGTATAATTCAAGCTCGTGTCTACAATTCGCTACCTCGCTAGCTGCTGATGTAACTGTAAACTCTTTCGCAAACTCATCACAGATTTTTTCGTTAGATTGTATTGTAGCACCATTAACTGTTACTAGAGTTGTAATAGGCATTATTTGCCGTTTCCTAAAATTAATCATTTTATTCATTACATCCCACACGTCTTGGGATGATTTAGCACCATTGAATTTTTCTCTAAAGAATCTTCTTCTCGCAGTCTGTATCATGTTTGTGATACGATTCTTAAGAGATTTGTACTCTGCATTTGCTTTGGAACAATACTGTTTTTTCTTCTTTAATCTATCCCTATTTATACATAACTGTGCTATTTCGTTGGAGAACCATGGCGCATTTGTTCCCTTTATTAATTTGCGTTTAAGCGGTGCGTGTTTCTCTAATAATCCTATTATACTTTTTTCTAAAATAACTGAGATCATTTCTGACGTGTTGGGATTTTGTAGAAACGACCAATTTATTTTCTTAAAATCACTTTCGAATGAATCGTGGTCAATTTTTGTGAGACATCTGTACTCAATCACCTTTGCTGGTAGTTTTTCTTTGCTTAATTTAAAGACGGTATATATTAGATGATGATCAGATGACGAAAACTCAATCGCATCAGCAAAACTAAATTTATTACCGTCTGATACATAGATATGATCTATGAGCGTTGCTGATGTTTCAAAACCTCCACCTGCTAGATTCCTAACTGCTACTCTAGTCGGTTTTGATATTAGTTCACTGACATTGAACTCTCTACACAAACTGATCATTTTAAGTGCTTCCGTAGACTTTTTCAGGAGATCGATGTTAAAATCTCCTAAGATTACAAATTAAGGTTTTTCTGATCTTAATAAGCACAATAAATTTTCTAGAAAAACAAAAACCTCGTGACTAACCCTATCTGGTGGTATATATATTGCGCACACTAGTACTGGCTTGAAGAAATTCCCTTGAACTTTTACTACCGTACATTCTATGAGCTCCGGTAGTTCTAGTGTGATTTCATATTCTTGATATTGAAAGTTCTCATTTACATACATTATGGTACCTCCACCTTCCTTCAGCTCTCGGTCTTTACGTAACATATTATAACCTGGTATTATGTATATTGGCGTGATCCCGGTTCTTTAATCTGGATTCTGTAATAGCACTCACTACAATCTCACTTTCATTAATTAGTAGATGTCTTAACTCTTCATACTTGGTTTTTAAACCATTAATATTCAAATGTATGAACTTCTTTCCTTTTTTTAGTCGACTCACGAATTTATAATGCGAGTCACCGTTTGTTGTGGTGTTGAATGTTGTACTTTCGTCGGTGATGCTGTCCTCTTGAAATGGCAGTTCTGTAGACCAGAGTTCTTCAGTTTTGCATTGTTCGGCCTAATATTTGCAGGTCCATTTCTCTCCTCATCTGTCGTCGTAGTAGGCAGCTTCTTCAGTTTTATTCTTATTTTGCAAATATCACATGGGATCCAGCGAAACTGGTCTTTCTTCCTGTGATAATTGGGTGATGGCTGTGAATGAGTTGCATTTCCAGTCTGGTCTTTTCCCCCTCGATTCCGCTGGAATGCATTTCCTGGAGGCAGCCATGGTAACATTCCCCACAGCTGGAACATTTTATGGAACGGTGTCGTGTTGTTACCTCTTCTTTACAAGTTTTGCAAGCTCCATTTAGAGCCATCATCAAATGTAAAATTTAGAAAAGATTTCGTTAGGGTAGTTACATCTGTATGTTTTTTGTTTAAAAAATTTCGTCAATTGAGTAAAAAACAATAGTTCGGAGAGCTTGCCTTAGTGCAAGTCTTATCATGTGTGCCGACTATGTTTGTGTCTAATTTGTACTATTATGTAGTTTAAGTTTAAGTGTGTTTATTGCCAATTTAGTCACATACACAATCGGCACACTACAGACTTTTTTGTTGTTTAGTTTCCTCCTTTGTGAACCGCCCTTTGGATTGGTCCTACCTATGTTTATGCATAGGAACTGCTGTTCGTAGTGTATATTTTACTTAAAAAAACAATACAGCAGTAGTCAAAAAAGGTTAAAATTAATGCTATATAGACTAATTATACTTTAAAACTGTTTTCATAATCGAAAACTACAATATTAATTTGATCTTCTACTACTTTGTTTGAATTTTTTAAAGGTGTATTACAGTAGTAAAGAAATAATTTAAGTTTATTCGGCAGGAGAGTACACCACCACTCTCTGCTCTTCTACTGTCGTTCGTGTCCGCAGGCTTAGCTTGGAGGGTGCTTATTGCCCCGATGTTTGGCGAGACCGGATGCCCAGATGTAGGATTGGCCGCAATCGGTGCAGGAAAACCTCCTCCAGAGTGTGGCGCCATATGCATACTTTTCATGGCCGTGTTGTTGAAAACACGGCCACATATTTCACATCTTAGGTGGTGTAGGGCACGTGGCATAAACTGCTGGTGGGGTGGTGGTGGCAGAACTGGAACCAGGATTCGGCAGTTTCCTTCCCGGCAGTATGGACATGAGATGGGTTGTTTCGACCCACTCGTACTCCTCACACAAACACACCGTTGCAAAACAGCGGCGATGGAACTGGTGGGTGCAACCGGTGGGAGTCACAATATTCCCCCGGTTTGTCACCTCCATTTTGTCGATGCAAATGGAGCAGGTTTCAGTAATAGTTTCAGAATGATGATCAAACTGATAATGACACTTGCTGGAAAAAGTTCAGCTTTTATATGTCATTTTTCGTTTGATCATCATTCTGAAACTTTGGTAAGGGGTTTCCAAAATATGAATTTTAAATTGTGTTCAATTAGATCAATTCTGAATTCATATTTTCTTGGATTTTATCTTATTTTTTGATGACTCTCAGGTCACTAAAAAATACGCCCAAAGAGAACTCCCCCTTACCACTTCACCTCAATTAAAATATTTTCTCTGAGTTTTCTGAGTGAGAATATTTACTTGTAAGTTAGAAAGGTAAATTGGATAATTTAATAAACCAATTTGCCTTTCTGCCTCAAGAAATAAAAATTCTCATTAAGAAGCTCTTAGAGATTTTTCCAACCAGAGTATACTGAGTGAGGATTTTTAGTCCTTCAGGCAGAAAGGTAAATTACCTTATTGAATTATCCAATTTACTTTTTTACCTGAAGAAATAAAAATCCTCACTCAGTAAACTCATGTTGGAAAGTAAGGTTTATTGAGGTAAAGTGTTTGAATTGGATAATTCATTAAAAGCATTAAATATTTATGTGTAGTATGCAGCTAAACAAAGTGTTGAGCAGACCGCAGGTCTGCTAAGACAGTTAGGCTAATTATAATATATGCGTCAATGCACTACGGCGGCTTTACCGTTACCGGTTAAGCGGCTCTAGTTTAATAAAACTCTTTTTTTTGCAACTTTCTTAATTGTTAATTTATTTTTCTCTCACAGCTCCCGAGCCTGGGTGGACAGCGTTGAGTGTCCATTGGAAAGTTCTCCAAATGCATGGTACAGCATGCCTTGACCGTGAGTCTGCTCGAGTGCAGCCTTTTCCCATCTTGAAACAACATCACGAACTTGTTTGGCGTCGTGATTGAGTGCAAGTAGTTTTGTTTTCCATTGTAAAAATAGGTATCCGGCTTCCAAATTCGCTCTAACATAGAATTTGTTAGAGCTAAGGCGTTCTGGTTCCTGATCACTGAGAAGGCAAGTCTCCTGTCAATCCAGGATTGGCGAAAGTACATATCCATTGAGTAGGTCTGGGTGAAAGTATAAATTATTATCTAGAAAATAAATCTCCTCTGAATTACGTAACACACGTTACTACTTGGTTGCTACAGTTAGCTTGCAGTTGCTATGCTTTCTACTAGTTTATTTATTTGGGGAAACGAGCAGGAAAAAATAAGACTTTCTTTGGGTAATAACAGTGCAAGTGGTTTTAAGGAAACGCAAAAATGAGTTGACTATAAGTCATCAGTCTAGTTTTACGAGGTATGAAAGGTTGCTAATGCTCTCAAAACAAACTTTTGGTCCCAAAAATGGATTTGGAATGGTTTTATAAAAGCCAGATCATATTTTGCTGACCATATCTATATCGGAAATAGGACCCAAGCTCCGCACCATTATGTTTATCTCCACGATTGTTGGTACACCTGCAAGAGAAAAACGACCAAAAAACTCAATCAATTGAATGCCGTGTTCTGAACTGAAGTCTTTTTCTGAAGTTCTCATGATCGTCAGAATCAGTATTTTTATCTAGATTTCTTTTTTTAGCACTCTTCCAATTAAGAAAACGGTTTCGAGAAAGTAGTAAAATTCTTATCTAAATGAGTAAATTGAATGAGGCAAATTGCTTTTAAACTTTGGTTAAGGAGTTTAGTACCATCATAGTCAGGCTGGATGTTTTTGTCATAGCCCCGAAGTAGATTTTCCGGAAGCTCGCTCACGTTCCGGTCACTGTGTTCGTTTCGAAGGCTTTCGGCACTAGGTAAAGTCAAAAGGTTGAGGATTTGTTTAACTTATTTGTTCAGAATATGATATTTTAAAAACATTTTAAAATACTGACCTAGTGGTAAGAAGAATGAGCGTAGTGGAAAGCACGGCGGGAGAAAAGAAGCGAACGTAATTTACAGAGTTGCTGCAGTCGTCATCATAATGTCAACTCGGCACTCTTTTTCCTAAACAACCATAAGGTCTAATTTGCAACGACTCGAGTTATCGTTCTCCTTCACTGGTTCATTGGCTTCTAAAAGAATAGTGAAGTGATTAGTTTTGAAACATGGAATAGGACACTTCTCAATCACTCATCGAGTTTTGTAGCTCCGATTTAGTTATGTTATGGCACTCAATTACCTTGCACTTTCCCTATCACTGCCTTAACCCACAAATACATACAACGCTGTTTTGATCCGTTTTCAAGTTTTCGTAATAAAAGTGTTCCCAGGAAACCTTCATTGTAGGAAATTACACTACTCGATTAACACACTCAACTCGCTAAGCTATTATCCCGAATTATTATCAGCTATAGTGAGCCGGAGTAGATGAGCGTGTCAGCTTAATTCATTTTAGCGAGTGACTATCTCGTAGTTGGGGCTCTGCTTATCACCAACTTAACACCAACTTAATTTCGAGTGAGATTTGCTTGAACTTTCTCCACAGAGAAAATAGCCGGAGTAGGGAATTCTTAAGTGCTCCCTGTTGATTTCTCTTCCAGCCGAACGCACGTAGTTTTTTAGGAGAAAATACTGAGCTTTACTTGTAGTTTGCATTGACATTAAAAAACGAACTTTTTATCCATAATAATTCTAACGCAAATCTAGTAATGAAAAAATTCAAACAAGAAGCTAATTTAATTTACGTTTTCTTTTTCATACCAAAACACCCTAATTTTTAGGGAATAGGTTTTTCTTTCCTGTTTTTTGGGCAAGTAAGTAACACATTTATACAAATTATAGTCCATCAAAATTACTCTATTCTAGTGAATGCAACAAAAAAGAACTTTGTCTCCCTAAATACATATTTGAAAGCCTAAGATGAAGTCGTGCCCAAAACTACGAAGAATATGGATACAATTGAGGTACTCTGAGTAATGAATATCGAGTGGAGAGATCCACCTCTATTCAGATGTAATGATGGGGTTGAAGATATATATCAAATTAAAATCCGACAGTGATCATCATCAGCCAACTTTCATTGTCGATTATGTTAATTTTTAACTCGATGCTCTCATTAAAAATATATTGAGCATGGGTAACTTGTTTGTAAAAAACAGTATTTTTTCTTTAAATGGTGACATACGTTTCTATTACTTACAAGAAATGTTTGGAATAATGCAACAAATCGGCTCCGAGCCACTCAGCCTTGTTTTGGAGTTGAAGTGTGAAGTGGATCCATTGGAAAGATAATGTTATAGAAGACTGCAACACTTTAGTTTCCTAATTTATGAGCTCCTCCTGGTTATTTTTCTAGCTAAGCCCCGCTGGAAATAAGTTGCAACTAGAGAGATCGAAAAAAGATTACGTAGTATGGACTTCCGTATTATAATTTTTTGTCACGTTAATAAACAAATCAGTAACCAATAATAGCTGCCGTGTTGTGTCTCTAACACTGTATCTATAAAAACTCACGCATTTCACTCAATTTGTGTGTCTACTTCGGCTGGTAGGGAATTTGAGATGCCACGTTTATGAGAGCAAAGAAAACTCGTCTGCAGCCAAGGGAGTTAGTGGGGCAAACTGAGCGCCTGTTTTATTCAACAGGCACGATTTTTTCCCTTTGACACTCACTCAAATGCGGTAATAGTTGATCATAATGTGATATGAGACAGGTTTTCCTCCTTTCTACCTAAAAATATTAAAAGTACCAGCAGACAAACCAACGTAGTATGCATGTCGAGGACAGGCTGTTTTTAGAGTATTTGTAGGTTGAAAGTATTTATTTAAAATTAATGAAAAATTTAGAGAAAGTAGGGAATTGGAGGACAAGCCAGTTGCGTTTTTCCAGGAGTTATCATCCTTCATGAATAAATAATAAAAATATAAACTTTGTTCCAGTGTTGAGCACAGCCAATATAATCTTCAAGGAAGCTTCAGTTACACTGTTTTTAATGCAAAAAAGTAGCAAAATACTCTTCCCACAAATTATTAAGGTAAGTAAAGTATAATTTTTTACTTGATTATCTATTTACATCTTTTTTACAGTATTTCTTACAATACTTTTCTGCTCTCAGGGGTATCACAAAAGAGCAACAGAGGGGACAATGCCCCCTAGAATTTCAAAATTTCCGTTAGAAGTACATTCGACAGCACAAATATTGCATGTAAATTTTCCCCTGTCTCTCCACATAAAATTTTGCTGCGATGCCTCAGCAGTGTTTTAATATAATTGACAATATTACAAATAATAATATTATACTAACCGTTAGTAATACGACATAAGTTTGATTGTCTCCTCGTCCAGTTAAAATATCATCATCACCATTGTGCTTACACAGGACAACAGTGTCTGGGTGAAACAAGGTAAACAAACGTTCTTTGTTTCATATTACAAATTGTCTATTATGTGCTTCTGCAAAAGTGGAACGAAAAGAAAGCTGCTAGCAGGCATTGCATTTGATGTGCTATACTCCTTAGCATGGGGAAACGTGTGATTGAGCTTTTGTGCGTGCCAAAGTGGCACAACGGAAGCTTTAAGCATTTGGAAAAAAGCCATAAAAAGTTCGAGCTTGTGCTTTACGACTGGAAAGTACACAAGGAAACGGAAGCCTCATGATCACTAGTGTCTGAAAATTTAATCTTCTGCACAAATGCCACTACTCACGAACTGCTTAGTAAATAATCTAATATTTCATTTGGTAGTAAACCCTCTAGAAAATTTAAAGCAGATCTAAATGATTGAAAGCGGAATACGTGGAACAATTTTACATACATTTACCAAATGAAGTTTGCAAATTCAAATCTGAAATGAAGTAGCTCTCTTCGGACACTACCAAACTATATAAGCTTTAAGTGGAGATGCTGATTGATATACCTTCCAGGGAAAGTGTTTACTTATTTATATAAACGTATGACAGATGTGAGAGAAACAAATTACTTTTGGGTGCTAAGTCAGCTTTCCCATTCTGAATGTTGTGATGATATAGATAAAAAAACCGGCATTGTGGTTGCACTGTGGATTCATTTCTAAAGGACAATTTAAAAAGAGCAAATTTGGTGGAAAATTGTATTTTTAAAAGATGTTTTATAGTTTCTAAATTATTATAACAGGGAACTCTCACAAACATCAATCAACACACTATTAGCAATATCATCGTCGTCACAAAAATTCCTGTTATAAAACCCAATTCACAAGGAACTTGGAAAGGTGTCAACAAGAGTTTAAATTACAAAAGTTGACAAATAATTTCACTTTAATTGTTGTTTTGAAGCAAATTTAGATCATTAATAATTTTATTTTGTACCCAACTCAGGTAAAACTAAAATATTGAGGAGTAAGTTTAATCTCTATGCGAATAACGCGGCATTGTTATAAAATGGAATCAAAACTATGCATTGGGTTTAAAACTGTTTTGCTTGTAATGAACATTTGTCGTTGGAGCTGCACCAGCCAGCATTTCGTCTACAATCAACAAAAGCATATTGTACGATTCAACCAGTTTAAAACTATGAATAATTCTAATTTTGAATTTTTTCTAGTACTGATTGGTTATTGTTACCGATAAAAATTTAAATACATCAATGATCTACAATTTGTTTTGGGAATAAATAAGTAAAATAATGTTTATACTATAAGATGCTGTTGAATGGAGCAAGTAATGTTATTAATGATTAATAAATTCTTTAATCCACTAACGAGCAATGCACGTAGTCGATGCAACACGCACTTGTGTGGCAGATTGTTAACACTTATGAACAACAAGTATTCCCAAAGTATTGGCCACTTACTTTTACTTCCTTCCTTGATTACTTCCTTGATGATGATGATAATAATATATTCTTGGACGGATGAACACAAAATACATAGTACTTCTTATGGCTGAGAGTTAAACAACAGAACTCTTATGAAACAACATTAATGTTGCGTTTAAACGTAAAATACAAAATCGGTGATATTGCAAGTAATTTCTGCACATTAAAAATTGGTGTTTCAATTACGTTATTATGTTAAAATTCTGTGGCATTAGAAACTTTTTATATTTTGTCGTATATGTAATATAATACATAATATTAAGCGACGTTCCTTTCTCCATTTCATTAGAATCAGGAGCTGTGGAATCTTTGGATGGCTTGCAGCAAAGTTGCGTATTAAATTAGCAACATTCGCTCTGATTTAATTATAATTTAGTATCGTGCCTGCAAAAGCAAAAATTGGCAGAGACAGTCAAGCAAACATCTGCCAGTTGAAGTCCTTTTCAATTTGCAATGTTTGGTTTTGGTTTTTATTAATTGTTCCGTTTCGGATTGTCTTTTTTGTTCCGTTTCGGTTTGTCTTTATTGTTCCGTTTTGGTTTGTCTTTACTGTTCTGATTTGGTTTTGCTTAATTGTTTGTGGAGACAGAGCACCCTGGGGTAGAGACGTTGGGTAGTTTTATGCCTTTTTGGGTGTGGTATAAGAAGAATTCATGGTTGTAGGTTGTTTTATTAGGTGGACAAGGTTTGAGTGTGGTAGCGGAAGGATTGGTGAAGGCGGTTGGGTGTGGTAGATGAAGAATGTTTGTTTAAAGAAATATTTTATTCGGAGGAGGGGGTTGGGTGTGGTAGAGGAAGAATGTTTGTTTAAAGAATTGCTTTATAGGAAGGAGGGGGTTTGGTTGTGTTGAAGGAGGCATTTATGGTTAAAGCATTTGTTTTTATTAGGTGTAGGTGGTTTTAATGTAGTGGAAGAAGGATTTCTGATTGAAGCATTGTGTTTAGTGGATGGACGGTGTTAAGGTGTGGTGGAGGAAGGATTTTCTACTGCATTGTCGTTTGTAGGTATAGACTGTTTAGACAAGATAGAGAAAGAGGTAGAAGTGGTGGACAGCTTTGAGACACCACGTGCTTGCTGATTTGATTTCTATAAAATTGATGTTGTAGATGTAACTTCTGGCATTATATCCGACGTTCCTGGAAACTATGGTAGCTGGACAGAATTCCCGGATGTCGTTTGACGTATCCAATTCAAAGACACAATGTCAGTTGCTAATTGAATGTTGAGAAACTCATGCTGGAGCCTGAGTAGTGTCACTTATCTTTACTGATTCTGTAGTTGGTGATTAAGTCGGAACTGTCAATTGCCTCTTGTTTTATTGCACATGTGTAGTATCAGTGTATATTGTGGAATTTTTCGGAGGGTTCGGACTGCTGATGCTGTTTCAAACATTTTATGGTGTTTGATTTGAGAGCCTGGATGGGGTGGTAATAAATCTTTATTGCCTCCAAGAGGGATAAGAGCAATCCACCAATTCAATGAATTCAAACAAGCCGTTTCTAACCTTCGAAGCGCGCCAGGCGTTGTCCACTTCACTATTTGGTACACCGTTTGTAAGTATCTTTGCCCACACCTTCATATACGTCTGTATTTACGCCCAAAAACTTTATAAGCGTAACGGATGGAGCAAAGAGAGCATACTTGGTACAATCTTAGCTATTTGTGGACAGGTTAAAGGTCTGCCGACAATAGCATTTAAGCCTTCAAGTTGCGCCTGATTGTGTTTAAGCTTTTAACGTATTTAGCACGCAACGAGCACAAAAAACGAGTACTCATTGATTCACTTACATCAATTTGCTTTATTACGGTAACAGTTCTATTTGTGTCCGCATTCTTTGACAAAATCACCAAGGTTAGACATGCAGTTCTGAGGTCATATTTTAAAACTTACGGAAGCATTCTAGCTGGTATTAAAGTTGGCAATATTTTATGAAAGTAAAAGGAAGATTGGGAAACCTTCGAGGGTTTTAAAAGTATTTAGGAAGTTGAAGAAGGGAACATTTATAAAAAGCCTGCAAAGTTAACATCTGCTGGCAAAAATGAGAAAGAATCAGGCAATACAACAGTGTAAACCCTTTTGTTGTAAAGAATGCAGAGGTTCAATAAGAAAATGTACGAGAAAATGAGTTCCATTATGAAGAACTAAGGGATTTTAATGATGGTGTCCCGAAAGGTTCACATAAACATGTTTGAGAATTAACATATATGTGTGTGCCAAACTGCTTCATAAAAAGAAGATGTGAGTATTATCACAGACGACTACAGAGAGTATATATAGATTACAAGAAAGTTTCATAATTTAGGTTATGAAGCACTTTATACGAGGTAACAAAACATAAGAATGGTCGAGCTTCAAGCGGACGAGGAGATAACTATATAGGGATCATACGTCGTTGACTGAAGTGAACGTTTTTGATAACTGCATGGGAAAAAGGGATCACCAAACAAAAGACTGTGTTCACAATAGTATGATTGATTAAACCCTAGCATCACCTTACCCCTATCACCACCGCTACCCAGAAGTTGACTTGGAGAAAGAATTGCCCCCCTACACAGAGAAAAACACGGATGAAAAAATGAAGAAATGAGCCGTCCAAAGAAGTCAACAACAAAAACCAAACCCAAAGCCGACAACTCAAACTCCTCAACATCCCCTCAACAACAGAAACAAAATTTGTACTCCTCACTAAAGAAGCAATCAATTGGACTCCTGGCTGGCCCTTAAAACTGGAAGCCGAATATGATGACAGCGACATTCGACAACCCTTATCCGCCATCAATTAGCACTTGGGAAGACTCCTACGCTCAAATTGACCCAATGCAACTCAGCAGGCAATAAACTGCCCAGTTAAACCCTTCCGTGTGTGCTGTACTTACGGACAAGTTGATCATGCACCCTTCCCATGCAACACGAAGAAAGGACAACCATGTGCCTTTTGCAAAAAGGACGGCCATCATAAAAAAGACTGCCCAAAACTGAAGAACATCCTTTCTCCAGTTTGTCGAAAGAAGGGACACACAGCGGCCCTCTGTCCTTTTCGTTATTAATAAAATTCCTAAACCCCTATTCTTCTTATTCCGATCCATCTCCACCCTGATGCCTCAACGATCTTCATTACTTGACAAAAATCGTTTACCTTAGTAAGAAAACTTTTAATTTTCATTGCAACTTCTTAGTACCATTAGTGAGCACCACAAGTATAAAAACTTTGTTCAGTTAGCGAATACCTATTTGACCACACACATTCTACAAGCCGTCCGAGACACGACAAAACCGATTTCAACCTACTTATCAGCAACCCTGTTTATTAACTTGATGTACGGTAAAACCGGAGGACACTCCTTCCTGAAATGATGTTTTGTGAACGTGTGATCAAAACTATTCTGTAATTTGTAAAGCGCACCTTCTGTGTTCTTGGGCATATACATGAAATCTTCCAGCTAAGCTGTACCTGTAAGTGTATAGAGTATAAGTAGAATATATGAGAAAGAAGGGCAGACGCAGAATTTAGGCTAATACGTGTAGTTATCCTTATGCTTACACCTCCTCGGCGTGTATGCCTAAGTGACGGAAGCGGTGCTGTGTACCACAGCCCCGCTTCTCAGGAGGAGGTGGTGACGGTGAAACTTCCCGTCATTTACCACGAACATGATGATCACGATTTTACGCGCATATTATTAAGTATGACTAGCTATAAGTTTGTAAATATGACATGATGATGCTAAAGATGATACCATAATGAATGCTGAATACAAGATGAATAAAACACTCTCTTTCCTATCCTCTTAGCTAGCGTTTCTACTTCTTCATTCTTTGTATTGACATATCAATTATCAAACTAGTATAAAATATAACAGCATCAACCAGAACCTTATGGACCAAAAAAGCGGATCCGTAACTGTATTAGCAAAAGAGTTTTGGTTATTGTTGTTAATGCGTTACGAACATGACTCGTCAATGATTTGGATAGAATTCTAGAAATGAAATACGTTTATTGGAGACTCAAATTGGGATTGTGATGGCAAATGAAAGGCAGGAGAGCTACGAAATTTAGAAAATGAATGGTTTAACATCATCAAATAGGTTGCGTTTCTAATCTTTATATAGTGAAATCTCATAATTTCTAGCAATGACATCAACTTAATGTTTGTTTAATCGGAGGTGGAACTTAAGCGCAAGGTGGTGGCGGTATGACTAAGACTAAATCACTTTGAAAGAACGTGCGTATACTCTTCCCATAATGAGCAGACAGCTTAATGATGGCTGTAAAAAAAGTGGTTAACTTTAATGACCATTTGCTAGAAAACATTTACTTTGTAAGACGACGGATGACGTTTATGCAGACACAGCACTTATTATTGAATAGACAGAGATAAACTTGTTCCTAAGTTTTTACTTCTTTGTCTCAGAGTTGCTACAAAATAAAGTGTTAAGCTGCTTCACAAAGACATTTAAACATTTAAAGTCCAAAGTATTAAAATAACTTATTTGATATATTTAATTAAAGTTGTCAATCCAACCACAAAATAACAAGCGTCAAATTTTCTGATTTTAGAATGCTCGCTAAGTCATTATTCTTCGTATTGATTGTTTTCTTCGTCCTTACGGTTGTAAAACCCCAAATGACGGATGTTGTTAACAGTAAAACTGAGCTGGCAAGCCTTGACGGATCACAAACTTTTAGAAACCTAACCAAACCTAATTCAATGGTAAGTATTGTTTTTTGAAGTCAGACTTTGTTGTAAGGTTTTAATTGTTTACTAATGGCTTTGTAGATTGAAAATTCCACCACCGCGCAGTCTGGCGAAATTGCTGATGAGGCAATAAGCGGGCGCTCCCGTTCGAGTAAATGTGGGCCTAACATACTATGCCTTCTTGGTTAAGACTCAAACATTTGAGCAGTTATGTAATAAAATATTCAATTTTAAATAAATGCTAATTTAAAAAAAAGCTTTAAATATTGAAAAATTGCTATCAAGTGCGTGGTAGCCTTCATGTTAATTTCAATACTACCAGATCCGATCAAAAATCCAATCCAAAACTTAAAAATCGCGCAGAAAGGCAGAACGCTCATTTTCCAACATTATTTATACTTCTATCACATCTCTGGGAGCATAAACAATATCGGATGCGAGAATAAAGGCATAAAAGATAACTGTAGATAGATCGTGTTTGTAATGTCTTAATAGTCATACTGATTTTAAAATGATCCTGGCGACTGGCTCAAACTACTTACTGGTTTACATCATCGATTAGGTTGTGCTTCTCATCCGCTTTTAGTACAATCTCCTAGTTTCTAGCAGCGACGTCAACTTATTAGTTTTTGAATCTGAGGTGGATTATAAGCGAAAGGTGGAATGACTACGACTCAAATTGCACTCTGATAGGAGGTATCTGGTATAGCGTTTCTCATATTGAGCAGCAGTTTAATGATGGCACTAATTAAAGTACTTAACTTTAATGACCATGACGTTAATTCAGACATCGCACTGAATAGACAGCAATTAACTTGCTCTAAAGTTGTTACTTCCTGTTTTGAGAGATATGTCCAAATCAAATATGGTATCCAAATTTCCTCACAAAAATGTGTGAAATTCGAAGGCTTTTTTCAAAACATGGCTCGTCATCAATCAATCAATGAGATTTTTATCTCAAGGTTTATTTCTGGTTCTGTGTACAAAGGTATGCTTACAAGTCAGTGCCAATTGAAGTGACAAAGTTTCAATGCTACAAAAAATTATTTCAAAATTCTCATAGTAAAATTTGTAGGTTTTAAATACTTTAATTAAATGAGCTAGCACCCTTCAATCAATATTTCTTTATCATTTATACACATAACACATAAATGGTTTATCGATATGCATTCCGAATCCTGGCTCCAGCAATACGGTAGTCTGCTATTACCACTCCAAATCATGGGTCTTAAATCTGACTATTGTTCTTTTAACGAAAATATATGATGTCAAGTGTTCTCCTAAACGGTTTTGCAATAATTGGATTTACATCGTTAAAATTTGGGAATTTATACGTGTTTTTTGGCTCAATGCACGTTAAATGCAAGTTAAAAGACAATGGATGCTCTATATCCTGCTCTAGCCGTTAGGTATACCTCACATTTCTTCCTGAACATTATTTAGCTCGTTTTTTACGTTTTTCTCTTACACATTCAGTATATTCCACCAAGTACATTTTGATGTAGAAATGAGAGAGAACTTAGAAGGAAGGAGATCACCTTGTGTTGCATTTCTTTTATTTAGAGCTTCTAGCTTGCCAAAAGAAAAACACAACATCTCTTCTCTTTTACTAGATGCAGTGGCCGGAGTCCCAATTGCACGGTTTGAGACCTGCACTTTCCACTCACCACATAATTTCGTTGAACATGAATGTATTACCTTGTCTACAGAACCAACTAAAGCCCAATGATGATGATGGAATACAAAGGCAGTTCAGTTGCTTTTTGCTTGTGTACATTTATTACTAGCTGGAATAAAGCCATGATATTTTTTTGAATATAGTAGCACAGCATGTCAGTCTGCAATTCTTCTGACTAATTGACATACATATAGATGCATCTATTTCAATCTATATTCTTCTTATAAAAGTAAGAAAAAAGAAAAAAAAGAAAAAGAAAAGTAATCGTTTTCTTCTATTATGGTTCAAACTTGTAATGAAATTATAGAAAACTCAAGTTCTAAGTGCGAGCTACCAGAACGTCCCGTGAAACATGCAAAAACTAACTATCTAAGAAACTATACTAATTACTTCTATTCCACGATAAATGATACTTTTAATTCGCAATGAGCCAACTTATGCTGCAAGATCAGCAAAAATTATTCGAGGGGACATTTTTTAATTTTGCTACGAACAAACAACTTCTAAAATTCGCAGTAGGAAAATTTGTAGAATCCCAGGGAACTTATATGTTGGAGATTTATCATAAATTAGGTACAAATTTCTTGAGATGGCGTTTGAATATAAATGCAATGCAAAGCTATAAAAATTGCAAATTGCTTCATTACTCGTCATTTCTTTTTGCGTAACCAAACATTGTGCTGTTGCGTTCTAGTATGTATATACGTAATAATATTTTACTACGCAAAGCATATGTATATGTGAGCAGGGTTCCTTTCTACTTTCACCAGATATACTTATAATATATGGATAGAGTTTTCAGCTACATGATTATGACAGGTTACGTGCTTACAAACTACTTTGCCTACAAATGTGCACATCGACAAGTAGCTACCTAATTTCAGAAGCATGAAGATTTGTGGTTCCCAATGTCGAGAGAGTGTGCAACAGGGAAAAGGTATACACAACTTCTCTCTCTCTCCCGTTTGCTAGAATACGTGGCCCACTCATGTTGACTAAAAAAGCGAAAGCAACAGTGTCATATCGTGCGCTGCACTTTCACTCTCTTCTTCCTTCTTTTCTGTCTCCTTGCTCATTATCTTCTGATCTACAGAGCAGTCCACTTTGCTTTCAATTTTCATTCCGCAAGTTCTATTTTTTGTGGCTGATAAATTCACAGCTTTACAAAACAGACACGGTAAAAAAATAGTTTCTTGTTTTGGTGAGATTTGTCAGTTGTGAATTACAGAAAAAAACAGTTTAACCGTAATATAAAGTACTTTACCTAGATGGAGGATATAGAAGAGTACAAAAAACTGCCACTGCACAAGAAACTGGAGGTTAATGCACATTTTCTGAAGAAAATTCAAGCTGCGGACCGCCAAATTTAAAAGACTCGGCAAGAATTTGAAAAATTTGAAACAGAAGAGAAGAGGTTGTTGATGGGAGTGGAAGAGAAGGAGTGATCAATACAGGCATGGAAATCCGTATCAATGCGGATACAGGAGGAAATGTTGAAACCACAGCAAACACAGAAAAGTGTGTGGGAGAGAGAACTCGAAAATCTGGAGACAATGATCGAGATGGAAAGAGATGTGATGGGACAGGAATAAAGTATGCCAAAAAATAAATACGGTACTGAATAAATTTTATATAGAATATTACGTATTAATTGTTAATATTTTCAACTGGAACTTTACTGCGAGGCAATTGCACCCTTACAGATGAAGCAATTGTTCTTTGGTGTCTACCCGTGATGAAACCGTCATGAAAAATTGTTTAATGTTAGAATTTTACTTAAAAATCTGGGAATAAAATACGCAAGTATATGTCTCAGTATGGAGTCAGAGTTCACGCTTCGTCGTTGGAGATAATATCAGCGTAAGAATTGTTAGTAATCTGATTTATGCATCATCAACTAACTTTGTTTTGAAGCTGTATTGTGTACCCACTACTTAAAGTAACAAGTAACTTAAAAACAAATTGCAATAATTTAATGTCACATTAATGAATTGATGCCACTGCAATGAATATGTATAATTAAAAACGATGTGTAAGTGATTTGTAAACGTTCTCCCCTGCTGCATTTAGAACGCATCTCGATTCCCCCAGAGTTGATGATCTTACAAATTGTCGGGAGTTGTAGATTCATGCAAAGATGATGCTAGTTTAGTAACAATAATTAAAATTAAGTAAAGTTTGTAATCTAAACCAATGAAAATTAAATGACTAATAAATTCACCTACAAAGAATAACGCTTGCATTATTTTATTTTGCATTTAGTAAACATATACATACTTATGTGTGAAATCGTCTCTTGCTTTCACAATGTATATATGCGTAGTTATACAGTAGTTTTTACCTTAAATTTTACTGCTACACGTCCTTTTCCACCAGCCTATTTTATCTACAAACAGGGAGAAAGTTGTGAAATTTATCGCTACCAAGGTCGAGTAAGAGTGTGCATCAAGGTGATATAATATCGATCTCACTTCTCTTGCAGCTGGTAAACGATGCTCGACTTATGTTGAAAATCAATGCGGAAGTTGGAAAAGAAGAATCTTTTGATGGAAATTGAGGATCGAGAGAGAGTGGAAATGCTGGAAATAGTAGAGACCACCGAGATGATGCTGCACATGAGATGGTTGGGCCACTTGCAAAATATCTTGGAGAGTATGAAACAAGAGAATCTAAAACAATGGGAGCAGATGAATGATGACGATGATGATGACGTGATGGAGTTTTAAATGTTAGGAAAATCTAAAATGGAGATTCGTGTTTTTTGAAACCGTTTCAATGGTGTTTTATTCTTATAACAGAAAGGTAGCTCCAAGAAATCAACCAAATGTTTGTATATTCAACTCATCATTAAATTAAATCAGCATAATGTTCGACAATTTTAATTTTTATCCCGTTTTATTGAATTCAGATGGAAGTCTTTAAAAAATTTCGTATGTAGTATATAGGTGCTTAACAATTACCATTATCATCTTTTCCTTTTATTTGTTGTCTAACGAGTTTTTGACTGGCTTATAATACTACCCATTTGTGTAACTAAGTGCTATGGTGAAAATTCTCGAACTTGAGAACTCGTCGTCATTTTTATTGTGTTAAAAGTAGTAAAATGCCGAATGGTTGATAGCTAAAAAGTAGAAAGCTACATGTGACTGGTTGGAGATTTCACATTTCTAATATTCGTTAGAATTTTAACTTTTCTTTAATTTCAGTTATTGTGATAGAGGCCCAAACTGATTATTGCTTACTGACAATTGGCGATGATAAGAAGAGATGATAATGATGATCAAGATGCGCAGATAATTTCACCAGTTCTGAAAAGTATTGCATGAACAAATGTTATTCATATTCCCTTCATGAATAACTGTTGGAGATATTACAAATGATTATTATGTTGGACAGGTTTCGATGGAATAGCTGCGGGGAGGTTGTGGAAGAGCTTGATCGATTTCACATCACCATCGTTATGAACTGTGTAGCTTTCGGGATGTGTTTTAAGAGGTCAGAGTAAAATACTGGTGAGATTTTTCATGAGGTTATTATGAGATGAAAGCATTCATTTTTTATGAATGCCAACATAATAAGCAGAAGAACCTTCGGGACAACCAATTTTGAGAGCTGTGAATGCAGAGGAGGTTATTTGTAAACTTGTAAAGAATCAAAAAACGGCATTGTTATTTTTATGTTGTGCTTTTTAAATTGTGCAACTTGTCTTCTTGGGACAGGCAACGGAGGAAAATATTCACTAAATGGGGATCTACGTATTGCCTGCAGATTGTAATAACACCGAAACACGGTTTACATTCCTTTCCTTACATTATTATCAACATTACACAAATCTTACTTTTCCCGACTAAAAAGCTCAATTTGCATTCTCACAGTTTCCATCAGCGGGTGACTGTTGCCGAATTCAGTTTCCATTTGTACAATCATTCCCTCAAGTTTCTGCAAATTATTTTTGGAAGACTTCATTCAACGCACAAACTTGGCGAATTCTCTTTAAATAAGTAAAGGACGATACGGCATATTCTTGGTTTTAAGAATTTTTAAAAGTTCTGTGAAGTTTTTGAGGGCAGGTTCCAGTTCACACAAACGCAGAAACGTTAATGCAATCTTTTCTTTTATATCAAGGGTTTCTGGGTCCATCTCTCCTTTCCAGCTAACCAGTCTTGCGTGTATATTTTTGTTAATAGCAAGTACCTCGTTGAACTTACTCTCCCGCAGTTTGATCCAACTTTGTGCATTCAAAGAGCTTATCAAAATGCTCAAACCAGATATATCAGAAATTTCTGTTGCACTCTCGACTACGTCATTTATCGGAGTGGTGGCGGATTTTAATTCACCATTTTCACTAAGGAAACGTGCCATGTTTACAATCTGATCGGTCAAAGCTATTCCAATCAAATTCAAAGTTTTGTGTACTCCTGAGAATACTCCTCGAAACGTTTTAGCAATGTTACTAAATTTATACTTCATATATACTTGCTCCACTTCTCCCAGGACAGATGAAGTTGAAAACTGGCTAATACATTTTGCATAGTCCAATAAAAATTCATTAGTGCGCAAGTGATTCCACCCGTAGAGCCTAACTAGTCGAGAAATGATGACATCAGAGAAGTCCAATGCTTCTTCATGGCAGCCCCCTTCTCTCAAATAGTCTAATAAAAGACGGTCAACAGCTGTAATTTCGTCATCATGAAAGGAGTTTTCTGTATTTTCGTGAACTTGCTGGTGGAGCGGTTTCAGAACTTTAAAGTTAGCTTCAAGGTCCTCCCCTTGAATCAATGCAAAATCTTCTAGTTCACAGTCCTCTTTCGGAACCAACTTTGCTAGTAGGCTCTCCAATTCTTCTCCAACTAGTTTGATCTCTTCGTATTTATAATTTGTTTTTAAAACGTGCATGATTTCCAATGGGATATTTAACTCTATACCCAGCCCTGGACACAAAATACAACTGAATTTATACGCAGAAAGTGCGTGGTAAACTATCTTTACATCTTTTCTAAACTCATGTGAAATGCAGGAGAATACAAGTTGCAATACACTTGTTAGCACTTGCTTTTCTTGAGTATTCATTTTGTGCTGAATTCTGGTTACTTCCTGAACAAGTCTGTGAACGCTGACAGTTTCATCCTCAAGCTGAACATTTATCATGGAATATTTCACGAGAAGCCGAAGCGCTGCATGATATTCATCTCCGTCAGAAAGCCAGGCAAAAAATTTAATGGGTATTTTGTCGGGTAGAAGATACGCCATGGAGTTGAGTATTTTCATTGAACGGCGTCCGTTTTCTTCGTCGGCTGAGATTTGTTGTGTCGTCACCCTCCAGGTGGTGACCATGGTTTCTCTGTATGTGTTGAACTCAGCCGGGGACCTTTTGGAGTCGAGTAGCTTTTCTGAGTTCTCTTCAAGCTTTTCTAGATATTGATTGATACTGAAATTTTGAACTATTTTTCTACGTTGTTTGATGAAAGAGACAGCTTGAGATACGGCGAGAGGGTAGCGTTGCAACCTGTCCACCAATTTGAGCACTTCATCATCATCATTTTCTATTTGCAGACTCGTTTTCAAAAAAGAGATTAAATGATGATTGAAGGTGAAGTGGCATAAACCTTTGCAAATACCCTGTGAGCGGTACTTTATATGCTGCACCTAAGTTTTTGTGACGGTTGGAGTTTGTGTGGAGTTGAAGGTTTGATGAAGATGATGTAAGCTTTGGAGAAATAATGTGCCGTAAATTGACACAGAGAGAATTGATTTTGGTAACTTGAACTTGTGTGATTTTTACTACTGTTAATTTGTAAGTGATTTGAACGGAGACTTGTGGTTACTTGAATCGTAGAGAATATATAAATGGTCAAAGGTTAAATAGTAAAACAAAGAGTAGTTTAAGGTAGAATCGTGAAACGGAGAATGGACCAAGAGTCATGAGAAACATGGCCTTTTATAACCTCATGAAAAGCTGGACCTTTAGGCATAGTCACAGTAGAAACACGAAGCATGAATGAATACATAATGAGAAGAGAACAGAACTTCATACATCGATACATATTAAATGAGAATGCAAACTCTGAATATTGAATATACATACAAATAAAAAGGTAGCTGGCTTATGGAAATACAACAAAAGTCCTTATGGGACGCAACACCCTGTACTCTCCGCATTGTCAAAAACAAACAACACTTTTTGCTCGTTGAACTGTCTGTAAACTTGGTCAACTAATGTTGTAATTTCCATCTCTCCGTTGGTAAATGGCATATGCAGATAGTCTGATGCAAGCTTGCGAAATGATTTGCTCATTGTGTCTTCTGATTGAGCGCTAATCCAGATGATATTTCCCTGATAGCATGCATCACCGTACATTTGAATGTATTTTCTAGCAAGCTCCGTTTTTCCTATTCCCCCCAACCCCACAAAGGAAGCCATCTGGGAAATCACAGCTCGCTTACCAATATTTTCTTGGAGTTTCTGGTGGAGCTCACGAAGTTGAGGTTCTCTTCTAGTGAAATTAAAAACTGGAGCTATCACATCAAATCGAATGGGAGGCTTTTCTCCTGTTCCTATTTTTGTAACACCAAAACTTTTGGCAACCGCATGTTCTCCTCCTAATTTGTTGAGAATGTGTAGAGCTCCACTCTGACGGTCTTCCTCTAAAACGGCTATCAAGTGGGGATACCATCCTATCTTCGTCGACAGAAGTCGAAAAAGCTTTCGAGATCTCTCCATTGCCATTGGAATAGATTCCTATAAAAAACAAATTGACATAATAAAAAAACTCATGAAAAGAAACTCTTTGATTTTTTAAATTCCTGGACATACCAGTGTCACAACATCTTCATCCGAAAGCACACCGTTTTCTGTAAGAAATTTAAGGCAGGTTGTGTTGCAATTTGTTGCTTTTATTAGCTGCCATGCGTCGCTTGATGTTTTTTCTTCCATTTTATTGACCCAAATATATTAAAATGACCACTTTTATTTTACAAGCTCGGCACTTTACTTCAACTTCTTAAAAATAAATATTTGAACTGAACTTTGGAGTTGTGTCGTGTTTTTTGATAGTAGCGACGCAAGATGGAGAGTTGTTTCCTGACATGAATTATCACATCAGCACTTTATATTCTACACAAATTCATTGCACTTTTCATTCTGTCTGTTTTTATAATGGAAATGTTGAACAAATCGTCAAAATGTGCACTTTACAAATATTAATGTTTCAGTAAACGGTTGTTGCAAACATTTAGAGTTGAGAGTTGTATGAAGGAGATGATTTGAGCCCACCACCTACTTAAAAAGTTCAAACCAGACTGAAAAGTAAGGTGGAAAACAACTGGTCCCCATTCAGCAGTCGAAGGTTACGTTTGTGTATGCATTATTATATTGGGTATATTTAATGCATAAAAAGGTGCCACTTGTTGCTGACCAAAAGCATTATTTTTGTGAAGGTTGGTACTCTGTAGCTAGTGTTCTTTTTGTCAGGTAAAGGAAGCTGAGTCCCTTGCCTATGTTATTGATGAAAAACATTTTTACGACCGGAGACCTTTTTATCATACTGATGTACATGGCAATATATTTAGTAAAGTTTTCAACCCAAAGTCTACGTAAACATGTCACATAAAATGGGAAAAGTAAGGCAAGATTTTAACATGTAAGTTATATTCAATGTGATTTTTTCTTGTTTACGTACAGAAGCATGTGCTTTGTTTCTGTGTCTGATACAACTACAGATTTTTACAAGATTCCGTGGAAGGACGGCTAACTAAAATAATATTCCATTGGGATTGGTTTCAAGAAATAAAAGCATGTAGATCTGGGGGATTTTATACGATATCCAATTGAGTTCTCTACTCTTTAATAGAATTCAAATATGTTGGTTATATTTTGCCAATAAATGAGTCTGCATTCGCAGTTGGCAACCCATAAAAATTTATACAGGAAAATTTATATCACAGTTGTTAAATAAAATGGGAAGAAGAAAATGTTTGCGCGCACAGGCAATATGATTAGAGCTGAGTTATCATTATAATTCTAATCCCGAATCGAATTTTTGAGGGTACGTGGGCGTTTGGAGAAAGTCAATGAGCTAATCTTTATTTTTTATTATAATAATTGATCTTGTTGTGTAATTAAAATCCTGAAGATTAAAAATCTAATCGAATAAATACAAATTAAATATGTCAGCGATTGAAGCATTTTTACTTGAATTTTGAAACATTGGAAAGATTACTTGCATAATACACAAATGGAAAATTTATCAAGTGAGTATTTAAAATATTCCAAAAATAAAGCCAAGTTGGATTACCATTTACTGGTTGTTGCAATAATATTAAACCCTTTTGAATGGTTTGGGGATTTCTAATGCTAGAATAAATATTAGCAGTTTTTAACTGATACATTGACAATAATACCAAATACGTTATGGAAGGAGTTAGCGGTTTGCACAACCACAGGAATTTTGTAGATTAATCAACAAAAACGAAATGATGTGTGTTATGTCAGTTGTGGTCAGACTCTCACGTAACAAAGGAGCTGGAATCATCATCATCATCATCTGATTTGCTTGTGCACAACAAGTTTCTTGTTGAAAAGCAGAAATCAGCAACAGGAAAATGCAACGCGATGCAACAAAGGACACCTTGTGTATATATTTACTCCATAAAAGCTCATCGAGTAAACATATTTTATTCTACTTTTTTCACAGAGCCCCATACCGCCAATGAAGAAATTTAAATCATGTACCGTCTGATCATTTTTAGCACACCGTGGAATGTAAACAAAGCAGTAGAATAGAACATGAGAGGTATTCAATCGATGAATTAATTACAAATAACACTTAATAGATCAATCTAACAGCTAAAACAAAATTGACTTACTTATTTCGATTTAAATGGTGTATTTAAGAAGTGCATCGGAAAAGAAAAGGGAGTAAAATTTATCACACTTGTAGGACTGACACATACGGTGATTTATAATAGTTTAAGCTCATTAAAATGAAGCGGAGTTTAAATGTACACCTCTAATTTTATAATGTTTCTTAATTTATTTCAGATATTTTGTGAAAGTCCTAAAAATCAATTCAGAACTTGCAAACTGGCGACCGGAGATAAAATGAAGGAAGTCAGGATAATTATATCTCCAGCCAACGGGTTTGAAGATTATTTCATCAGTAGAGTTGTTCATTCCATGTAGTAAAAATGGCCAAAATGTGTATGTAAATATGTGGTAAAAAGGGCAAAATATGTAGTTAAATATGTAGTTATTTTATAAAAAAAATCGGTTTATTATAATAATTCGATCAGAAATCATCACAAAAATTAATATTTAAATGCATAACGGAGCTCTTTATGCTTAAAATTACATAAAACATATAAACAATAGATTGCAAGGATCTCAGTCTTCCTCAAATAATCGATCAAATCATCACTCAGTGATAATTCATAGTGGCACACCACTACCTTCTCCAAATTTTCCATTAAAAATCGGTGCCTTCTGTCTGTTAAAATAGCCTTTTCCATGCTGAATGACCGTTCCACTTCCACTGATGTTATTGGGCAGAATTTTAGTGCTGCGCGGATGTCAGGACGAAGATTGACCCCATGACCTCTACTTGATTCTCCATTTATTACTTTTGAAACTTTTACGAGCTTCTTGTAGTCTGGATTTTTATCGATTACACTGGCCAGCTTTTCCTTTACCGACTTATGTACGGCTGAATTAGAAGACGAAACCTTTACTTTGAATTCTTTGACTGCAGCCACACTGTCTATCAATGCTAATTTTCGAGCTTCGAGCGAAGTTATCGTTTTAGCCAAAAACGTGAAATTAGCTGACAAGCACACAAGTTCATCCTAAGGCTTTGCATTCCTAACAAGTTTTGAGCATTCTTAATTGACGCGGCATCCGATTTGTCAAGCGAATCGACAACGCTTTTAATTGCATCGAAATGCTCAGCATAAAAATCAGCCGCAACAAGCCATGTTTTCCCAGCGAGTTTGAATTGGCTCTGGTGGAAGTGCCAAGTTTGGATGAAGATCCTTGTATTTGACAATTCTAGAGGAGCCTTCTTAAATACAGCTTTAACGGATGCCATCATTCTATTTGAAGTGGAAACAGGTCCTTTATCGTTTCAGCCACTCGATTGAGTCCATGCGCAAGGCAAGTTACATGCATTAAATCGGGATAAGTTTTCTTTAAATTCATTCCTGCACGGAGCATGTAAGCTGCACCATCAGTTAAAAGAATCACAAACTTCTAACTCATTTCCTTGTTCCGTTGACAAGGCCATAAAAACACGAGTGCGTCCAGAACAAGTTGTGAAATTGTTGAATTGTTGGTGACAGCAAGCTCCCGAGACATAAGAAGATGTGGCTTGGAAGGCTCGTCTTTTCAATGCTCCAATTACAACATTGCAACATATCGTGATGTCTTATCGGTTGTCTCGTCAATGCTGAGCCAAATTGGGGTTCACCGATCTCACTTCGAATTTTCCCAATTACTTCGTTATACACGTCTGAAATATTCCTTCTTAAAGTTGACTGCGACGGTACATCTTTCTTCGTGTACTTCTCCAGAAACCCTCTGATATGTGGGTTACTTATCTTATTCATGGGAATGTCGGCTGAGGAAAGCTTTGCACATGTCCAACGCAAATTCATTTCTAACTGGCTTAGTAAGAAGCTGTTGGGTTTTGTTTTCTGATGCTGACCTCTGGACTGACCTTTTATGAACATCTGTCGCTGCATGCTGGGTTAGCTGAGATGGCATTTTGAATTGAAATCCCTTACAGCAAGCCTAAATTAGATATGTAACAATTACATATGAATGTCAATTAACAATGGTACAGAAACTGTCATTTTATTGCTGCACTTACCGTGCAAATAACTTTTTGTCCTTCAACCACGAAGTACTTTCTCTCCGTTTCCTGTAGCTGCAACAACCATCCCCTCACTTTGGTTCCAAAATCCCTTCCTTGCTTAGGCATCTTGAAGTTTAATTTAACTTATCGGATGAATATTACCTCATTTAAACAATCACTGCACTTTCGTTTAACTAGCCCGTTGTTAAATACTAAATCGGTAAATAGTTTGAGACTCTGACCAAAACCTGAATAAAAACTAGTTTTAAACTTCTGATCTGATTCCGTTCAGCTTAGTATATGTGTTAATATAGTACAACCAGAATGGCTCATTTTCCGTCATTTTTATGCAAACGAATAAACTACATGAACCACATAAAAATATCGTTTCACAACTCCAAAATATACCAAAATGCATCTTCGATTTTATATGATTATGAAAAGACTGAAAATATGTAACTACATATGTAATACTAGCAGCCTGGGGACGGGCCTTGCCCCGAAATATAACACTAAATTGCCATTTCAAAAACCATATTGACGGACTTCTTTATTTCTTACCGTATCCGATCTTATCAGTGGCGCGTACGATTTTATAAATCAAGCACCGGAATAGCCAATAAGTCCAAATTGGCATCATTTAAACATGAAGGTTAAGAGTTTGTAAATAATTTTACAATTCAAGTGTGATGTAGAGCCAAAAGTAAGAATGCGCTTTTAATTGCTGACCCTGTTAACATTTACGTCAGTTACCCTATATCCCAACATACTGAAATTTATTCGTTTTTCATCGGTTCGATGAACTTAAGTTACGCGTATTAATTAAAAATCGATGTCATTCGCCTGGATTTTGACACTTTCACATTTCATAAACATATACGGTGGCCGTACGTACCCTTTCAGTTTCCTTCAGGAGGGACATAAACTAATAGAAATTTTATGCAAAATCACATAAATTGGCCATATTACCATGCAAAAATAAACATGATCTATTTGTTTTGCACAAAATCAATTGGAATTCATGTCTTGAGGAGACCTTTTGTTTTGGTACATCTTTTTGTTTATATTCCATTTTGTATTAAAATGCCGTCAAAATAAATTATGAATTGAAAATAGACTATACATTATGTATGCCAAACCCCTGTTAGAAAATTTCTGCAATATGTTTATTGTTTTTATCTTTTTTTATATACAGATATGCATGTCAACATTACTAGCACAATACTCTCCAGATCAACCTTTTTTGGGAGCTGTGACCAAAGTGGTATGCCTTATAGTAATAATGAATCACAAAAAAATTCTGCAACTGTCTTTATGATATAAATTGGTAAAAATTATTTATTGGGACTGATAACAGAGGAAAATGTTCAAAAATTGGGATCTACATATTGGTTGTGGTTCTCAGCAATTTGAACCACTGCCAGCAAAAACAAACGAATTGACAATCGTCATCCACATCATTCATCAGCCAGACACAATTCATTATTCATTCGATCAGCCGTCATTGAAGAGAACAACCTTTGCACGAAGAATGAAACTAATTTTCTGGATTAATGAAGGTTCTCCCATTAAAATTAGACTAAAGGTGTTTTAATCCTGATTACAAGACATATTTCGTTTTTAAATGCAATATATGAAAATACTATGTACATTGACAAACTTTTGACTTTTTTAAATATTTTAAATGTTTTTAGAATCCATGGAAGAAAAAAAGGAATGCAGAAATCAGAAAGCAAATTCGGAACTGCTGGATATATACTTTTACACTAGTTGTAGTTAACATGTAGTTATATGATTACCCGATACAACTTTGTTAGAGTTTCTTTTGTAGACTTAATGCATACAGCAAAGCAGATTTGCTTCATTTTTCGGAACTACAATGTGAAATATCCAGTAGTTGGATTTACAAAAATTTCTAGTGATTATACGAAATTTCATTAATTGACAAGATTCCATAAAAATTGTAAGGCTGTTGAAATTCAAATGACGAGCGTGGAACCGTTGTAATTTATTATCTTTAATGAGTAAATATTGAAAAGGGCATGTATTTTGAGCTTTGTTTCTCCTTATAAAGTAACTAACAAGTAACCTACCTTTAATTAGGGTAATCGTTGATCATGTTGATGTGTAGCAGTTTTTTCCTGTAATTCATAGATTGCAATTTGTTACCGTTAAGATAAATACATAAGGGCCTTATGATAAGGCCAAACTGTTTTTAAATCACATGTCAGTTAAATTTAAAAAGTTAAAAGTGATCCCATATCGGTTGAAGCTTTTAGAATCGTCAAGTAAAGCATTTTATGTTTGTGTTGTGTAAGTAGCAGAATTTTATATGTAAGAACTTGCTTTGCTCAGCTCTTCTGTAATAATTAACGTCTGGTTTTCTTTGTCAGTCACATTATGTATCGTTGTATCACACATACGATTTTGTATCGTTTAAATTGTCATGAGTGGTTTATTCATATCGAACTTGATATTTTCGGTAGTGTAATTGAAAAATTCAAAGAAATGTGAGCTTGAAGTACATATTGCCAAACATAACATATATATATCATAAACATATACATATAACATAGTTCAAGTTCTAAATGTATTGTTTGTATGTAAACATAAACTGGAGTATGGTTTCATTCTATTACTCGAATAAAATGGTACCTCTAATTACCGGTAATCAATAATTAGTAACTGACTCACTATGGGCAATTTTGACTGATTCTCTCTACCTTGCATTTTTTAGATACTTTTTTAAACCTGCTTTTTGAACTACTATTTCCGACGTTTGTATGTAACATTGGGTGCTGAATCCGAATAAAAATACTTTTGGAAGCAGTAAACTAGTATATTTTTAAAGTTACATTGTGGTTTTGCCGAAAACTCCATTTGGATCTCGTTTTTTGCTAAAAGTTATTCTGGTGTTTTAAAACAACAATTACAATGGTCCGTTCAATACACAATAAACTGGACATTCTGGGAACATATCAACGGTAAAATCATCAAAATCCAATTGCGCAAACGAGAAATAACGTTGCCTAAACATTAACAAAATGGAATTCAGAAATTGCGAAAAAAATTTATATTTTAAATAGCGTTACGAAATCACAAATAACCGTCAAATAAGAGCTGTATTAAAAGTAACAAGGGTGAATATTAGTGTTTCATGAATTACCGAGTTCAATTGTCATCTTCGACTTTCCAAATTTTAGTTGCAGAAGTTTGCCAGTTTAAAGCTACGAAAAGTCGGTTGCCGAAATCGATTTTGATAATTTACCACTGATATGCCCCCAGAATGTTCCAGTTTATTGTGTATTGATCCAACCATTGTAATTATTAGTTTTAAAAACACCAGAAAAACTTTTAGCTAAAAAAGAGATCAAAATGGACGGTTTTCGGCAAAACCATATGTAACTTAATATAATTTGTCTGGCTTTCTGTTCCAAACGTAGTTTTATCGGATTCAGCACCCAATTTTACATACAAAACGTTGGAAATAGTAGTTCAAAAAGCTGGTTTAAAAAAGTATCTAAAAAATGTAAGGTAGAGAGAATCAGTCAAAATTGCCCATAGTGTGACTGTTCAAATGGTTGCTTGTGATAACTCAAAAAATTTCTCTGACAGTAAATACATACAAACATCATCATCAAGTCATTAGTTTGGCAGTCTGAACAAAGAGCTTTTGCTTTGGTTACAAATGCATTGATACCTCTGCTCCCAATGCCCCAGTACTACCGGGATGTTCAAACCACTGTTTTTGCCTTACTTGTACCTGCATATGCAAAAGCAAAGAAAACATTTTGTGTATACATTCACTCAGCAGCATTATAATATATTAATTGTTAATTGGGTAAAAACAACCTGTGAAGATTAGTATCTACTTACCTTGTTATCGAAAATGAATAGAACATGGTAAGTGACGGAAGACAATAAAAGAGCTAAAGATTCAATGTCTCCAGATTTTACTTAAACACTGCAGGTTGCCACAAACCGTAATGAGAAAAATATTGAACTTGTTTTAGTTTAAATCATTGTCAAAATCATCAGTATCATCACAACCGAAATCTTGTTCCTATCTTCAACTCACTCGGTTAAAATTTGAACGCAATAGCAAGCAATATCTTTATTACTTCAAGTGGATACAAACAATAGCCTTTCCGATAACTACAGGTGCATCCTTCAATTGTAAGTCGCTTAGTTTGAAAGCTTCTCAAGTTATCCAAGGTCAAACGGCAACTTGACATGTTAACGCAGATGATCTTAGTACTAATAAATATGTAAAATTTAATTGTTTCTCTTTCTATTAAACAGGTTATAATTCATCACCATCTCCAGAAGAGTATGGTCATTATTATTTCGACAATGATGTTAATTTATTCGTACTACTATCACCAGGCTTTCAAGCGTAATTCTGTCATGCTTAACTACTCGTTTTTCAAACGCAAGGATTTCCTTGTGTTGCAGGACATACTATTAATACCTGCTTGGCGAAATGACACAGAGATAAAAAGGTAAATAAATACAAGTTATAAACCTCCGAAGCATAAAATTTCTACTGATTGAAAGAAACAACATCAGTTTTTGTTAAAATCTGATTACTACTAAATATAGGAATATCCATAGCTGATAAACGAGCACACTTCCAATAACAAATGACACTCAGAAACGGTAATTCTTACAAATTATTTACGAGTAAATGAAGAATTTACTTTTCTAAAAAGCCACGTGAAATTAAAGACCTATTTATCATTTTACAGATTTCAAACATCAACTGGAGAAATTTGATGAGATGCAGTTTTAATAGTTTCCAATGTAGTAGGACAGTAAAAAATGGAAAGCAGAAATACTTCACGTGTCTCTTAATCATCCATTGTAAGTATTATTAGCATATTTACATAAACCCAAATTAAAATATTTATTTGAGTCAACTATAACTTAACTTGAACTTAATTTGTTGACGATTTAGCGTGAGGGATAGTAAGATTATTTGCGGCTGCAGTTTATGCCTCGAGATGACGATGATGATGATAATTAGGCAATGTCGACCTTTCATCTCCAGTCACCTTTTCTGCCATCATCCGTACAATTTAATGCTGCTGGTTCTGCAACCAAAACTTGAAGCATTGTTACGCATTTGGGTGCAAATCTGAATTAAAAGTAATTAATTTATGTGCAAAATGTCTACCAACGGAGACATAAACGACAAGTATAGACAATATGTATACCTTTATTGATGACATTATAAAAATTAAAAAATAACAATTTATTGTTTTCTGTATTGCAGGAACTCAAGGTACAAAGTTTTGAACTTTTTCTATGCCCGCATTGTGAAATTAGCGACTCAAATTGTGGAAACTTTTCTTGTAACTTTTCTTTCATCCCAACAAGTAAATTCAAACTTTCATTGTATTTTCCCGTTTTGTATAACAACGAAGCCACATTAAGTTCCACATGGAGAGTTTCATGAGTCTCAGGATATTTGTCTTGCATTGTTCTTAAAACGTCTTGAAGTCCTTCTAGTGCAGTCTCAGTTTTCCAAGTTCACCTTGGGTGATAAGCGCATTCCCCTTAATTGTTAATGTATGTAGATTATTGCTTCCTAAAGCATTCTCGAGCATAGTCTGAGCTTCCTGATATAGTTCCAAAGCCTCTAGATTGTTTCCTTCATCCCTTTTTGTATTTGCAAGGAAATTAAGACAAATCATTGAGTTGTTTTCAATACCCAAGTCTTCAGAATTTTTTCCGAGCTCATAAAGTTCCCTGGCAATACTTTCTGCTGTGCTTTTCTCCCCGAGTTTGTAAAGGCATTTGGTCACACCAAAATTAGCTTCTGAAACCACCAAATGTTTATTTGATTCATATGCCGATTTAAAATTGAAATGATTGTTTCACGGCTAGTCACACTATTTAAGCCATTCGCAAAAATTGGAGATACTGTTGATTAACTGGTGGTTCCTTCTCAAAATGTTCCAGTTCATGAAGACAGTTTACAATGTGAATTAGAGATTTTATAGTATCAAAATCATTAACACCTCAAAAAGCCTTGAGCTTTTGGAATGATTCTAGTAGCAAACTCAAGCTCTCAGTCTTTTTTCCTACCTGTTTTAAAAAGAGTGCAAATTGCTGTCGAATTTGGATTATTTCTGTCTTACTAAATGATCCAGCTTCATTTTTAACATAAAATGGCACAATTTTTTCCCAATGTTTTCAGTCCGTTTTCAAACGCCCCCAATTCAAACTCAACGTCTGCCACCCGAGCCTCAAATCTTAGCAGATCGACACACTCAGCACGGACATTATTTTGAAGCACTTTTCTAAGTTCGGTTGCAGTGCTCATTGTATTATAACATATTTTGTTGGGGAAAAACGTTCCCAAGATTTTCCATGAAATGTCTTTAAACTCCTAAAAAATAAACAAAACTCTTTGCTTATCAAAGTAGCTGTAAACTCTGCTCACAATTGTGCTAATGTCCATCACTTGCTTTTCCTCATTGGCCAGCGAAATATTTAGGTAATCTGTGGCCAGCCTGCAAAATGAATCGCTCAGAACATGTTCGTTTTGTGCACTTAGCCAGATTACGTTTCATCATACCATTCGCCAATACTTCTACGTATTTTCGGGCAAACTCTGTTTTTCCTATTCCTCCGACTCCCACAATAGTAACTATTTTAGACATTACATGGCGATGTCCATGAGAATCTTCATAAAATTGAGGGATAGCCTTGTCCACAATTTTATGAAGTTTCACGCAAATTTCCCAAAGTTCTGGTTCTCTCCCAGTGAAAAATGGAACCGGAGCAATCCCACCAAGTTGAATTCGACGTCGCCAACTTCTTGGGAGTTTTATAGTCCGAGGTTCTAAGGTTGTTTGTAATAAATCCACATTTTCATTTTTCAAACTGGTACAGTAGTTTTTATCCAAATATTTGGGAATCTGCAAAGCTCCAATTAGACAGGTTTGCTCAAGAGTGGTTATTAGATGAGGGTAAGAACCTTTTCTGGTAACAAGAATCCTATAAAGCATCTCAGATTTCAAACACTCACTCCTAGTGGAATCCTGCAAAATTAACCAAAACCCGTAATTAAAGACGAGTAAAACTTTTAACTAATAAACTAATAAACTTTTACCAGTTCTGCTACGTCTTCCTCTGAAAGTGTCCCGTATTGTTTCAGAATCGCTAGACAGGTTGTGTCGCAACATGTCCCATAGGTCAGCTCCACTAAATTGGTCATTATATGTAGCTTCTGATACTCCTCCATAATTTTTTTTCTTCAGTCTTTCGTATGAGATCTGCAATAAAGAACAATACTAATTATTATTATTATTTTCACAAATACTTTTAATTATTAATATTGTATTTTTTGTTCTCAGCACTGGCCTTTGATGAGTATCACTTGGAAGCAAATAATCTCTTTTCTCAACTTTTAAAATACATGATTTGCTTTTTGGTTGGTTACTTGAGAATGCTGTGAATAAATAAAATATTTGTCTTTTGTTGATCAATGTTTACGTTTACTCTGACATAATATATATCTATATACACACGTACATTTATGTTTACTCAGCTGTGTATGCACGACGTTCATGAATTCATCATCATCAGCATCCGGATTGTTGTTTTGCTTGTGAAAACCAAGTTCCGTTGGTTTGCCTATTTGCCCTGAAAACTAATCTCTTCGCAGTGTATTTGAACCTGAAACACAACTAAGAAATCTAAATTTTGCAAATAGTTGTGGGTGCACATAAAAACGGTATAAAATTAAGCATCCTTCATTACTTATAAAACCAAAATGCATAAATTATTTTTAAAAATAATTCTTCACACAAAACTGACAATTTAATGTTTCTCTCTGAACAAATTTCAAACAAAATAAAAAACTGAACGTGGATGACAACTTTTGAGCATGGCAACAGTCAACAATTTAATTGCAAAAAAATTCAGATTTGTTCAATAGTAAAATGAAATCAGTGTAATGTGTCTCAAGTAAAAAGTTCATATTACTGAAGAATTGTTGTACACTTTCTTTTGGAGTTTGTCAATAATGTATATTATTATAATAAGGCTGGGTTGAGAATGATGTATCTGCCAAGCTTCAGTCAATCATGATTAGTAAATGATTAGAAAATTATTTTGGGGCAACTTGATTTTTGAGCTGTGAAACCAGATCATGATTGACATGAGAGCTTGAAATCTGATTAAAGTAAATGCATCTACGTATTGTTCAAAATTCTGCAACAAGCGAGTTGACACGTTTAATAAATATGGTATCAAATATTAACTTGGTTTTATTGCATTCAAATTTGTATCACACATGTATGGATGTTTACGTTAATATTTTATGTAAGTCTTTTAGTTAAAAATAACAGGAGAATGAATTTCAGTACAAGAATTTTTAACTATCTATAAAACTAATGGTAATTTTTGAGACACTTTTGGGCGAAAAAACGGAAATTCCTGGTGCACTGGAGCTTGGTTCTGAATTTCTTGTTTCATTTCCTCTTCTGTATCGGAATCACAATCACTTTTATTCTCATGTGATTCATATTCAGCAAGCGTTTTCAGTGAGAAATTTTTGCATTCGTCAATAAGTGAGCTGTAAGGAATAGAATATTTAAAGACAGAACACAAGTGGCCTTTGTATTTAGTGTCAGTGTTTCTTGATAGTAGCTGAAGAGCATCTGCTAGAATTGACTCTTCCAACCCTTCTGTTTTCAGTCCAATTCTGGTGACCTCCTGAACCAGTTTATGAACACTAATTGCATCAACAGTTGTGTCAACTTTCACCATTGAATGTATTGTAAGTAAATGTAGTGCATCTTTGTTCTCATACTCGTTGGAAGTATTGCATGGATCCAAACTGGACTTGTTTCTTGTACCAGATAAAAGTCGTGACCAAAATCCTCGTTTAGATACTGCAAAGTTAGGGTTATGGGAAATTAACAGAGGGGTAGGTATTTTATCCGGTTTAAAATAAGATATCATATTCAGCATCCATATTGCTTTTCTCCCATGTTCTGCAGTTGCTGCAATAGCATCAGTTGTAACTTTCCAAGTCGTGAGAGTGGTCTCTCTATATGACAGGAGCTCGGGTACAATTGAATTTAGCAGTTTTGCAGCATCATTTTCAAACATTCTCAAATAATCCTCGATTGTATAATTTGATATCACTTTTTGATTTCGTCTTATGGTGGACACAGCCTGTGTTAAAGCCAGTGGGTGGCACTGAAGTCGTTTTACTAGCTTGGCTGTCGAGTGGTTTTCATAATTCTTTTGGATTTTAAGTCCAGATTTCACAAACTCAATAGCTTCCCCTTTTCCCATCTGTGGAAGGTCGAGTAACTCCAACGTTTGAATACCAAATGACCATTCCGTAAATCGAGATGTTATTAGAACGAGTGGCTTTTTAACTGCTCGAAAAGGTAAGAACATTTGCATCACTTGATTGTTCTTTGCGTTATCGAACACAAAAAGAGTTTTTTTCCCATATGAGTAGTTGTAGACTTCCGCAATGACTGAAGTTATATTTTTTTCATTCCCATCAGCGTTCAATGTAGACAGCTGTAAATAGTCCGTTGCAAGCCTCCGAAAGCCCTCTGCTAATGTTTGCTCAGTTTCTCCGTTGATCCAAATGACAAAATCATCAAGCTCCATGTACCTTTGAATGTAGCAGCGAGCAAGTTCAGTTTTTCCAACTCCTCCGAGACCAACAATTGCTGCTGATTGCAATTTGTTTTCTTTTTGCAATTTGTTATGAAGGTTGATGAGATCTTGCTCCCTTCCAGTAAAAACGTGAACGTGGTCGTCCACGTCAAATCGGTTACCCAAATTTTCGTCATCGTCTATTCCTGGTACGAATGGTTCCACTGCAAATAAAGTCAAAATGTGGTCGGTTTATTGCACCATTTTTATGCAAATTAAATGTGCTTTGTTATTTGCATTAGTGGCTAGAGTTGGGTTACTAGTTTTGACTTACTTGGTCCCTCCAGAATTTCCAAAGCGCCGGTTTCCTTTTCCCCCTTAAACGCAGTTATTAGATGTTGGAACGAGTTATTTTTTTTGTCATAATAATTCCGTAGAACAGCGCGATCTTGTCCGTTTCGTTATGTATACATTCCTGCAACAACAAAATTCTTTGCAAATATTTGATTTGATTTAGAAGAATAATAATACGAGCACATACCAATTGTGACATATCACCATCTCCGAAAACATCCTTCGAGTACATGAATGCAAGAATGTTACTGCTAATCCTCCACGTATTGGCAATAAGTTCAGGCAGATGTCTTCTTATATGATTCCTATATGGTTGCTCCATTGTGTGTTCGTCTCTTTTTGTCAGAAGGAAATCATGGAGCTTCCCAGGTTTCTTCCACTAGTTTAGATTGGATTGGACTTCTGAAAAACGAACCGAGAAACATATATGCATTTGAGACGTTAAAAGTTGAATGATAATGATAAGAATGTGTGAGTGTGGTGCATTTATTAATTGACCGTATAATTTGTATAAAATTTCAATGTGATTCACCACTGTTTTTAAGTTCCAATAATTACTACTTTGAACAGCAACTGTTTCTCCTCACTTGTGATAAACACAGCAGTATTTATAAGCTCAATTAGTTATTAGTGATGGAATGTTTACATACCCTCAGCTGTGTGCTCAGACGCTCACGCATGAAAGATAGTTGAATTTAGCTTGCTCATCATCATCGTGATCTGCTTTTCATATGAGAAACCAGTTGTACTCATGGAGCAGGCTACACGAACACTGAAATGGTTTGCTACCCTACTCTCTTCATGTAGCATCAGTATCGAATGTATCATGCAATGTTTTGCATGATAAAATGCATACTTAAAGTTATAATGGGAATCAGTTTAACCCTTTTTCATGTAAAATAATCATAATTAATGACATAAAATATAAGTTTATTATCCTTCAAGCTCTAACACATTCCTCTTTATTGAAATTGTAAATATTATTATTTTTGTTTGCGTAATCCTTTCATTGCATCCAAGTTTTGTTTCCCAACTTATCGGGACTTATAACTGCTATTGATAAGCCTGTTTGTACTAACAGTTGTTGAATATCTGAAATTTCTTAATGAAACAGAATTCTGGCTTCCATTTTGAAATACGCTACTCATTTACAGTAACTTACTGGTTAGGAATGAATATTAAGTTAGAGGTTTGCACAAGCATATGAACTTTGTAGGTAAATCTACAAACATAAAATGTAAAATTTCAGTTGCGGTCAGACTCTCGTATAAAGCAGGAATCATCATCACTTGATTTCTATTTGTGCAACAAGTTTGTTAAATGTGTAAATTACTATTTCATGGACAAGCTGAATTTATCAAAAGGAAAATACAACGCGATGCAACATAGTACATAGTTTGTGTCAGGGTTGACAAAAAAGCAAAAATGCACCACCTTTATTTTGCTTTTCTGCTTTTTTGTTGTATTCAAGCTTCATTGCTTTTTCCATATCAAAGTACATATAAATAGCCTACGATGAC